>VZQC01014352.1:2482477-2728778 GCA_009823505.1 Rhizomys pruinosus | reverse complement strand
TTGTCTTTTTTTTTTACTGCTGCATAGAACTCCATTGTATAGATGTACCACATTTTCTCTATCCATTCATCAGTTGAGGGGCATTTGGGTTGGTTCCAGCTTTTTGCTATTGTGAACAGAGCTGCAATAAACATAGCTCTGGGGTAAGAAGAGTCTTGTGGGTATATACCCAGGAGTGGTATGACTGGGTCAGGTGGTAAGCTCATTTTGAGTCTTCCAAGTGTTCTCCACACTGCTTTCCATAGTGGCCGTACAAGTTTACATTCCCACCAGCAATGGATGAGTGTTCCCCTTTCCCCACAACCTCTTCAGCACTTGATATCATTTGTTTTCTTGATCCTAGCCAGTCTTATTGGAGTGAGATGATATCTTAAAGTGGTTTTGATTTCCATTTCCTTAATTATTAGTGATGATGAACACTTTTTAAGATGTTTCTCAGCCATCTCTAATTCCTCACTTGTGAAGTCTCTGTTCAGCTCTTTGTTCCATCTTTTGAGTGATTCATTTGTTTTCTTTCTTCTTTGTTTTTTTGAGTAGTTTATATATTCTGGAAATCAATGCTTTGTCCCATGTATCTGCAGTGAAGGTTTCCTCCCACCCTGTGGGTTTTCTTTTCACTTCATTGATTGTTTCTTTTGATGTACAAGAGATTCATTATTGAATGTTGAATGTACATTTTAGGATGAGCCTTTTGTGACTCTGACAAGAGACATAAGAACTAAGTCACCATTGACATTGCAGACTCACATCAGGGGACTGTGTGGTGGAAAGTCACCAAAGTCCCTTCAGAGACTAAGTAATGAAGCTCAGGTTTGATGTAGAAGTTAAACACTTTGCAAAGAGAAGAGACTGCAGGCCAGAGCGTGAGAGAGAAGCAGAGGCAGTCAAGGCAAGGGGAGCATGTTCTCTGAGGACAGTCAAGGAAAAGCTTTAGAAGCCTGGTAGGCTTAGGGAGGAGGGGTCGTGGAGGTATGAGAGAGAGCACCTAGTCTAGTCTGTCTGGTCCTGAAAAACTCCTGTCTACCCTACTGGGGTGGCGGAAGAGAAGAAATGGCATGAATCAAGAGTGAGATTCAGGTTTTAAGAAGAGGACTGAATCCTAAAAGAACCAGAATATGACTTCTAATATCCAAAAGAGATGCGAAGATCTGGAGAGCAACAAGGGACTCATAAATAGATAAATAGCCCACCAGGAGCAGGGTTCCAAAGGAACAAAAATTAGATTCTAATTAGTGGCAACCATAAGGACATCTCAATACCCGGAGAACTGGAAATTCTGGGCGATCCAGTCACAGGCACCCTCATTAGACAGTTAGAAGAGAGATGTGTTCAGCTCTTTGGTCCCACTTTGCTGGAGCTCTGGACACAGAGAACCTGTTCCTACAGCACTCACCCTCATGAAGCTGTGTTCTGTTTTTCCTTCACTAACCTTGACACTGTATTTTGATGGTAATACTTCTAATAATCTTGTTATTTACATATTCTTTTTAGGATAATGTTAAAAGAATTTTCAGTAATATTATAAGATTAAATTTTATGTGTCTTACTGCTAATCTGTTGGAAGACAGAACAGGTTATAAACACACACAAACAATCAACACAAAATTCTACCTTCGTGTTTTTGCATAAATCACCTACATTGTTGTACCTTAGTTTTCTTAGCTTTCAAAAAATCGTGATAATCGTATGTATTTCAAAAGTTGTTAAGAGAGTTAAATAAAGCCCCAGATTTCCTATTATAAGCCTCCCTCTCCCTTCCCACTTACACACCCTCAATTTATCCATTCTCCCTTAGTAACACCTGTCTCCTGCTATTCTTTCCCAGCGTCCCTCTTTCCCTTCACCTCTCTGGTTCCTTCCCATTTTCCTGGTTTCTGCAGTTACATCAAGTTATAAGGATGTGATGTTGGATCCACAAATGAGGGACAACAAACATACACCCTCTGTTTTTCTGATTTGGTGGTACTTCACTTAGCATAACATTGTCTAGTTCCATCTACTTACTTGCAAATTTCATCATTTCCTCTTTCTTTACCAGTTAGTAGAATTCCATTGGATAAATGTACCACATTTTCATTATCCAACTGTCAGTTGAGGGACACTTAGGTTGCTTCCATTTCTTCCATATTGTGAAAAGAGCAGCAACAAATATGGTTGCACAAGTATCTCTGCAATAGTATGAATCTTTCAGTATATGCTAAGGAGTGGAATAACCGAGTCAAATGATAGGTAGGTTTTTAGTTTTTAAGAGTTCTCCACACTGCTTTCCATAGGGGTTGCATGAGTTTGCATTCCTACCAGCAGTGAATCAGCATTCTCCTTTTCCCACACATCTCCAGCATTTGGTGTCATTTGTTTTCTTGATCTTAGCCAGTCTTACTAAGGTAAAATGAAATCTTAAAATTTGCATTTCCCTAATTACTAATGATGTTGAACATTTTTAAAGGTGTTTATTAGCCATCTTTATTTCTTCTTTTGAGAACTCTCTGTTCAGATTCTTAGAGCATCCTTTAATTGGGTCACATGTTTCCTTGATTCTTTGTTTTTTTGAGTTCTTTATATATTCTGGATGTTAAACCTCTGTCAGATCTGTTGCTGGTGAAGATTTTCTCCCACTCTGTGGGCTTTCTCTTCACTTCTGTGGTTGTTTCTTTTGCTGTACAGAAGCTTTCCAGTTTAATGAGGTCCCACATGTTGATTGTTTACCTTAATTCCTGAGCAACTGACCTCCAATTTAGAAAGTCTTTTCCTACACCTATATCTTGTAGGCTACTGCTGATGTTTTCTTCTAACAGTTTCAGAGTTTCAGGTACCACATTGAGGTCTTTGATACATTTGGAATTAACTTTTGTTCAGGGTTAAAGAGAAGGATCTAGTTTCATTTTTCTGCAGGTGGTGAACCAGTTCTGCCAACACCGTTTGCTGAAGATGGTATCTTTTAACCAGTGAGTGTTCTCGGCTCTATATGTTTGGATTATATACATGCATATTTTGGAGTGATATAAAATTAAAAGGAACAACAACAAAAAGGAATTGTTCAAATAACTGACTGAAACAGTAAACTTCTGCCCCAAACAGTAAACTTCTGCATTAAAAAAAATTTTTTTTTAATTTTATTTAATTCCATATGTGTATGAATGTATTGTCTGCATGCAAGTCTGTGCACCCGTGACGTGCAATGCCGCGGAGGTCAGAGGAGGGCGTCGGACTCCCCTGGAACTGGAGTTCTCCTGGAATTGGAGTTTCAGACGGCTCTCGGCCGCCATGTGGGTGCTGGGGATCGAACCCGGGTCCTCTGCAAGAGCGGTCGGCGCTCTTAACCGCTAGGCCATCGCTCCAGCCCAAAAAATTTTTAAAAGACTTAGACTTAGAAAAGATGCAAGACATGTATGGCAGAATGCACAAGCTCTTGAGGGGTAAGGATCACAGAAGGGGGAATGTGTCTAAATTTTATTAAGAAAGGCTGTTTGAAAAAGCACAAAAGTTCAATTAAATATAGGAAAAAAATTAAAACAAAAAGTTTATTGAAGGTAAAAATAAAGTATTCTCTGAAGGGCTGATTTCCTGGACATAAATTCTTTCAGTCTATTCATGTCATGGAAGATTTTTCTTTCTCCTTTACCTATGATAGACATTTTTTGCTGGGTGAAGTATTCTGTGTTAGGACCTATGTTCATTTTTAACCAGGAATACTTTGGTCATGCTCTTTTGGCTTCCATAGTGTGCATTGAAAAGTCAGCTGTAATTCTGATGGGATTTCCTTTATATGTGACTTGTTTTCCTTTTGCAGATTTCAGTATTCTCTCTTTGTTCTGTATATTTAGTGTTTTATCTATGATATGGCAAGAGGAGTTTCTTTTCTGGTCTTGTCTATTTGGTGTTCTATCTATTTCTTGTATTTATATGGACATGTCTTTCCTTAATTTTGGAAATTTTCTACAATCCTGTTTAAGATCTGGTAGATATCATTATCCTGAGACTATTTTCCTTCCTCTATGCCTATGATGTATAAGTTTGGTCTTCCCAGGGTGTCCCAAATTTCCTGTATAGTCCATTCCTGTGTTTTTACTATTTTTTCATAATCTTTGCCTAAGCAGTCCAATTTTTTCAACTTTATCATCCAGTTTTGATATTCTGTTTTCTATTTCATTTATTGCTGAGGCTTTCACCCATCATTTTCAGATGGCTTATTGAGTGTTTCACTTCCTTCTTTACTTCAGCTTATATTTTCCTCAGTATTTCTATCTCTTTTGTGAATTTTGTCAGAAATTTATCCCTATCTTCTTTTAGTTCTTTGATTTGTTTGTTTGTCTGTTCTGCAAATTCATTCAGTTCTTTGATCATGTTTGTAATTGATCTCTAGGAGGTTCTTATTGTAGAACTATTCTATAGGATTGGTAGCAGTTAGTGGGGATAAATTATTTGTTTTTTCATATTATTATTTTCTTATTGTGATTTTGGCATATGCATTTCTTTTGTTGTTTGTGGTTCTGATATGAAACTCATATCTTCCTTTGTTGAGGTGGAGACTGATTTTGTTTTTATTCTTGATGTGCCTTGGTTGCTTTCTTATTAGTCTTAAAAGCTGGTTGGTCTAGGGGCTGGAGAGATGGCCTAGCGGTTAAGAGCGCCAACCGGTCTTGCAGAGGACCCGGGTTCGATCCCCAGCACCCACATGGCGGCCGAGAACCGTCTGAAACTCCAATTCCAGGAGAACTCCAGTTCCAGGGGAATCCGAAGCCCTCTTCTGACCTCCGCGGCACTGCACGACACGGGTGCACAAACTTGCATGCAGACAGCACATTCATACACATACAGAAATAAATAAAATTGATAAAAAAAAAATTAAAAAAAAAAGCTGGTTGGTCTAGGTTTCAGGTTCTCCCTTTTAATTTTATATCAGAGGGACAAAATGGGTCTAGTTCAGCTACACAGGAACTCCCACAGAGGCCCAAATCAGGCATCAATCAGATATTCTCAGGCTTGCTTGGAAAGTCGTGGTCCCTACTAGCCATAAGGCACAGCACAATTTGTGCTAGGTGGAGGCTTGATACAGGTGTTATTGGGTAGTCTGCAAAGGTCTTGACCCCTACTAAAATGCAAAGGTGCCTAGCCCTGCAGCAGTGGGAGGGGCCTTCAGATGGTCCCAAGGTAAGGGGACGAGGGGTGAGCAATTTAGCAAGTTCACCATGATGTGGAGAATGGATTCAAGCACTCTCAGGCAAGATGGAAATGTCTAGACTTGTGCCAAGAGTGCAGAAGAGTGCAGCCTTATAGCAGCAGGAAGGGCTTCAGATGGTCCCAAAGTACTGGGCTGGGGACTGTGAAATTTGGAAAGCTCACACGGGCACTCTCTGGCAGGCTGGAAATGGCCAGATCCCTGCACCACACAGAGGCAAGATTCCTCTGCAAGTATTTGCTAAGTCACACTGCACAAGAATCAAGAGACGGATGATGTGCTATATACTATCATGACATAGGCCCAATGATAGACATCACAGTTGAAGAGGTTTGTTTTGCCTTAATGTTCTGGAATTTCAGTTTCCACCGGTACACCAGAACCATTTTGAGGAGACAGAAAAGCTGTCCAAGTTCTGAACTGAAGTGCTGGTAACATGATAAGAGAAAAGCCAAGTACACAGGGTTAGGACCCTTCCTTTCCTTCTAGATGGGCTTTCATTGACATTAATGCTTGGGTGGAAGCCCCAGGAGACTCCACTTTATTGGAAGCATGGTTAGATTAAGTTTAAAGGAGACTGATAATGTCTAGTGCTGCTCTTCACGTCGTTGTTCTAAGGATGCTGGGATTTGTCCACCACCATGAAGTAAATCAGGGGAGGATCAGAATGCCTAGGCAGATCTCCTGCCTGGTAGCCACTACTTCCTGCTTTTCGAAGGCCCAGTCTTAGAGTTCTTAGATGGGCATCCTAGACTCTGAAGGTTCCCCATGCACTTTGCTTAAAAGCAGGGTGTTTCAAGAGGAGGGAGTTCATCTTTTACAACAACAGGGCATGTCTACAAAGGACATGAATTCTGACCAGCACTCACTGGGAGGACTAGGGACCCTGAACACAGAGAATTCTGCCAGCTCCATATACACAAGAGATTTCTAGGAGACCAAGTCTTGAAAGGCTGCCACCTACAACCAAAACAATTAGATTTACTAAACCTAACTGAATTTGATGCAAATTAGTTCCAAAATATTTCTTTAGGCCTGTGGGCTAACATAGGCACAGAGAGGTACAGTAGCACAAGGGCCTAAGCTCATCATGGAGGTAGAGGAGGAGGACTGTGATTTTGAGGTCAGCCTGGGCTACTTAGTGAGATCATATGTTCAAAAAAGGAAAGCATAAAGGACAGAGAGAGAGAGAAAGAGAGAGAGAGAGAGAGAGAGAGAGAGAGAGAGAGAGAGAGGATGAATCACCTTTGGCCATAGCAATTAGGGACAGGATGAAGACTCCTCTGATGTGTCACAGGGGAATTCACTGGTGGCTTTGCTGGGGCTCATGTCTTTCATTCTTCTCCACTGAGGCTTCCCCTTTCATCCTCTCTTGTCCATAAACCTTGATAGCCTCTTAGCACACGTATCTGGTATCTGCCACTCAACGTGCCATGCCACACGCGTCTGATCCTTCCCTCTTCTGGATTCACAATGATTTTTCAGGAAGGCAAGTTCAATATTGTTGTTTGATGGAACACCTAGTGGATTCAATGGCTTCTCCCACTTGTCTTAAAATTCTGCATTTACATCACAAAGCTTCAGGCTGTGGTCCTAGATCTTCTTTCTGGGCTCATCCGTTGCTGCATCTCAGCTCTGGCCCTGGCCTGACGGGACTAGCTGAGCTCCATTTTCAGAGTTTGGCACACCGAGCTCTCACTCCTCAGTGACCATGCACTCTGCTTCCATGGCCTGGAAATGTCCCCGTCTTCATTTTGTAATTGTTACTGCTTTGGTCCCAGTAACGTTCAGTTCCCTGGAGAAGATTCACTGACCTCTACTGTGGACTTTGTCTTTGCTCTCACGACAGCAGTATTTTATCAAGATATATCATGTGCCTGGGAAATTACCTTTTTTATCTACCATGTGTACATTCTACGGAGCTGGGTTTGATTCAAATAACAGGACAGGCTGTTCACGCTGAGCTTTGTCTTTAAGGGGTTCAGATAATCTAAAGTGGCCAGAATCGAGCTGGATTTGGGGTATGCAAATATTTAGATTGTTTTGCATTAAAAAAAAATCAAAGGAACTTGTTTTGTTTTTCTTCTGTTTGCTGAACAGTTGCCATGATCCAAGCTTGGTGTAAATGCCTTCCATGTGTTAATTCTGTGTTCACAGTGACACTCTTATGGTGGTACCATTTATCTCCATTTTGTAAAAAGGAAATAATGTCTTCCCTAAGGTTTTTCAAATAATAATTGATATAACCGAAATACATTCTTAAGGCGGAGGTGTAGGAGAGACAGAAATAGCAAAGGAGACAGCAGAGAGGCAGGGAGCTTTGAGAACTATAGAACACACCGAGGGGACACGAGGAAGCTACAGTGATGCCTGGTGCTTATATTTTTAAAAGAATTGCTATTTTCCAACCCTGAGCTCATTTGTGTTATTTTATTTTGTACCTACTGATACTAAGCCTAGCTCCAGGATCCTGTGTTGAGAGGTTAGACAACCATGTTATCTAATAGATAATTAGAGGGGAACAAGGCCACTCTAATTTGGGAAAAGCCAGGCCAGCAGCTGAAAGGACCCTAGGAAGGAAATGAGTTTGGTGTTTCCAAGGAATCTTCTGGAAGCTATTGGTGTCTGGATCAGGATGGAGAGGGTAAGAACACTAGAGATAGAGGTGCTAAGGGAGCGAGGGCTGCGAAACACAGTCAGTCTTAGGTCTAGTGAAAATGCAATACAAAGCAGAAATTATACAACTTGACTAAAAAGGGCCCTGAAGTCAGAAGATGAAAGTGCTCAGTGCCAGACATGGGATAAAAGCCCACGTTTCCAGGAGAGTTCTCATAGTCTGTGGACGTGCACTGGGTGTTTCACAATACAGAGAATGAGATTCAGGGAATTCGTGAATGGAAGAATGACCCCAACTGAAGTCTAGTATAGACTGATTTGCTTTCTGCCTTCCCGTGAGAAAATGGACTCTTTAAAAGGTGAGATGATATTTAGGAACATGCTTTAAAACTTCAGAATGTGGCACTCATGTGTGTTACAATTCTATATAAAAATAAGAGACCAAACCTCATTGCACTTGGCATTAGCATGAGGAGCGGATGCTACAGGAGAGATGTGGCTCTGCACTCCGAGAGCCTGAGTGTCTTGGTCCCCACTATCATACTCTGTGTGTCTCAGCATGTGATAGAAACATGTTGGTGACAGGCCTATATTCATTCTTCGCTCTCCTCTAGCTCCCTTCTGGACTTAAGTCACATCATAGAATTACTGTAGGCCAACAAGTCTCCATGTACAAATGAGGGCTGAAATTTGCCAGCTGTCTCCTAACCTCCCTGGGAGGAATGAGATTTAATAAGATAATGAGCATTATTCTCTCCATATGCACTCTTCAACCCCAGTCCCCATGATCTTCAAAAGGCTCTCCATATGCGTAAACATAGACAGGCAGGAGGGGACCATGCAGACTCTGCCAACGACTATTCATCATACATTAATATTTATACTCGTTCATTAATGTTTTCTATTAGTAATTGTACAGTTAATCATGAATATTATGCCACTAGGCAGAGGCAGTGGCAAGTGGGTAGCGGATGTCAGTGGCTTGCCTTCAGTGCTCAAACAATCTTATCTGCTTGTTGGTGCAGAGCTTCTCATTGCTCTTGCTATGTCATTTACTGGATCCACATTGGGAAAACATCATTTCCAGGGTATGTCTGGGCAGTTATATATTTTTTTCAAATGATCACAAGAAAAGGGAGATACATAAAAACCAATGGAATCAATCAGCCCTTCAAGATGACAATGAGCAGAACAATAGCAATGATAGCAGCTCCAGCTCACAGAGGGCGGAATGTGAGAAGTTTACTGTGAAGGCTGAAGACTACAGAAGGTTGAAGACTACAGAAGGTTTACCTCTTCTTCTGCCACACACACAGAAACCATGAGTCTATAGAAATGAGATGAGAGCCCTCCAAATAACATGAAATTCAGATCACCGAAGAAGAGATCCTGTTCAGACTGGTGCCGTTTGCATCACAGTCCTTCTCAGAACAGTTTGGTGATGTCAGCCAAGTTATTGAACCTCTGTGTGCTATAGTCTCCTTGTCTGTAGAATGAAGAAGGATGACAATGACTCCTATCACAAGGGCTGTGTGAGGATTTTAATAAACTATACAAGACAAGCACTGAAAATTGTTGCTGGCACATAGATGAAATCAACAACAGTGATTATAGTTATAATACATGATGAAGTGCATCATTCATTGAAAAACCTATCTAGACAATACATACAATGGCAGGTTAGAGGAAGTCAGTCTCATCTCACAGCAAAGAGGAGATCTGAGTTAGATGTGGCCCACTAGTAAAGTGCAGCACATCTGGACGGGACCCTGGGGAAGGGCGTGACTGGGGCGGTAGCTGCAGAGCAGCACAATTGGAAGGAAACTTGAGGTGTGCAGAGCATTACTTCCGGACACTGGGTGGAAGAGAACCTGAGCTCTCAGTGTCAGAGTTTAGCACCTTAGAAAGATAAATCTGAATGACAAGGTAGAAAGATAGGAATGAGAGGTTGGATGGAACCAGTCAAAGGTCAGAAGAGAAACTCTAGGCATGGGTGAGAAAGAGACTGTATGTCCCATGGAGCACAACAAATGTGCCTGTGCATAAAGCAAGAAGCAAGTCCATCAGTAAGGCTCAAAGTGAAAGGGATTGCTACCCTCCTCCCCAGAGTGCGTGTGCAGACCTATCGGTGCCCAATGCTGAAGGCAATTACTTAGTGAAGTCCTAGGACAATTTCTAGGCGGGCGGGCACACCTGCCCGGATGATGGCACAAATGGGACCTGCATTACTTGGTGTCACATGCAGCTTTCTGAGGCACAGTGCCGTTTTCTTTAGCCCGGGTTTTGCATGTGCAGCTTGCCATTTAGTGCCTGCTATGTTGAATATTCAGCCATCAACCTTTAGGGTGGAATTAGAGGCACTTTAATTTCCTCATAACATCTAAATTAAGGTAAGAGCTCTAAATACTTTATTAATAATGTACACTCTAATTAATAGAAATTACTCTTCCTGCATGTATTATTAAAGGAGGTGTTCCAACATGCCTTTTTATGTTTTCCAATTTACTTGCTTAGAAAACTGGCTGCTGTTTCAGCATCTTACCTGAGCCTTTCTTCATCAACACTGTCCAATTCTTGGGGGGTAACTCTACTTTGAAGTTGAGAAAAAGCTTCCTTTCCTTCCTTGTCTGCTCTATTATGATCTCTAACTGAAATTAATTCTTCCATACATATATATGAGTGACATGAAATACTTAAATTCTAAAATTTCAACTTCCAAATGACCCATTCTTTATATCTTTAACCCATGATTATACATTTCCAAATAAGAGGAAATAAGCTGAAACTCTCAGTCTCAAATGTGAATTTTCAAGAGTCAGTAACCTACCTTTTGTTACTGCCTTTTGTTTTCAATGTGGGAAGCATTAGAGTTCAACACTCCCCAGACAGTAATTTTGCTCTGAGAAAGGAGGTGATAGTTACCTGCAAGTAGACATCAGAGATGCTTAAAATCATGATATTTCTTGCCAGAATGCCAAGTTCAAATTCTGTTCTTGACTTTCTCAGAGTAGGACAAAGGTAAAGAATTCAGCTTGGGGGGGGGCTGGAGAGATGGCTCAGCAGTTAAGAGCACCAACTGCTCTTGCAGAGGACCCGGGTTCGATTCCCAATACCCACATGGTGGCTAAGAACTGTCTTTAACTCCAGTTCCAGGGGAATGCGACACCCTCTTCTGACCTCTGTAGCATTGCATGACATGGGTGCACCTACTTACATACAGACAGTACACTCATACACATAAAATAAAACAAAAAATCAAAAAATAAACTAAAAAAAAAAGAATTCAATTTTTACTGCCTTTCATTTTCTCTGCTGTGAATGGGTTTGCCAAAGCATCTATGGATTATGGGAGGATTTAGAGTCTCTCTCTCTCTCTCTCTCTCTCTCTCTCTCTGAAGAATCAAAGCTAAGTGCAAAGTGCCCCAGACTTAATCACTGAGCATTTGTGCTGATGCCAGCCCTGACCCAGAGGACCATGTCCCAATGTTCACGCTGAAGCATGAACGAGGTCCTAATATTTTTTTCAAATAATGTCATATTTATTATATGCCAAATGGATGCATGCAGAGCCTACTGGGTGGTGTGAACCCATAGAACAGGATGTGGGTTTCTGGGGAATTTTGAGGAAAAATTAAATAAAGACGACTCTGCTCTATGTTTACAGAGACAATAAAGCTACTCTAAAAAAACTGTGTTTTATTACTAGGTCATCTAGCTTTCAATAGTAGTTACCAGTAGTTAGCCGAAAACCGGAGAGTCTACAGTGTCATGGTCTCCTCAGAACTCCGAAAGTCCCTAAGATGAGGTTCCTTAGGCTTCGGTCCTCCATACCCACCCAGCATCCAGCACATTCAACTCTAACTCTCCTCCCATGTCTTCAGTGATTTGCGGAGTGTTACAAAACAGATTAGATATTTGGCATTACTTTTTCTCTAACAATTAGTAGATCTCTCTCTCTCTCTCTCTCTCTCTCCCTCCCTCTCTGAAAACTGTTCTGAATTTCAGGGCAAAGTTGGCAGTAGCTCCCGAGTATCATGGGCTAAAGATGGATTTCTCTCAAGGGACTTAAAGAGGCCATCAGTGTAATTTGTTTCTGTCTCAATGCTCAGTAATGGATGTGCCCTTGTGTCTCACAAGGCTCTCTTAACACTTGTGGCCCTGGATATGAAGAGTTAAACATTCCACTCCTCTGTAGAGATGTAGCTACCTTGACATTCAGAGGCACAGTTCCCAACCTAATCCTTTCTAAATCAGATTAGTCCATCCCATTGCTGACAGTTCACTGACGAGTGCATTCCTCAAAGAGAATCTCATCTGAGATGCAGAGCATTCGCTGCAGTTTTATAGTATCAGAGTAGTAATTCATGCCCCGCGCAATAAAAAAACTCATTAAATGTGGAACCTCAGCTCTTGCTTTGTACTTAGACCTCCCAGCAGTTTAACTTATGCATAATGAGTCTAAATACTTTAAGGGATAATATAAAAATTACCTACTATTCCTTCCTATCTGAAATTATGCATTTGTTTCTCCTTCACTACATGGCTAACATAACTAGGAAACAATATATTACCCTAATTACACGTTATTTATTAGAAAGGAAGCAAATAAGTCATTCGGAGACAAATCCCTGCAGTTATTCATGGAACTGCTTTCGATGACAAAGATGGAGTAAAGCCAGTGGTCTTTCATTATATTTATTACACATTCTTTGTGCTAATGAACAATAACAAGCTTCACTGAAATAATGCTCTAGCTCCAAGTTGTAGGGGATGCTATATAGACTGTATTTATGAAGGGCAAGCCTAGGCTCTGCTTGTCTTTTGTGTTAGCTTTCCACTGAAGGAAGAGCCTATAGACAATAGACAAAAGTAGCTGGTGATTTTAATGAGCACAATGGGAACAAGTTAGCATATTTAAAAGCATCATCCTGAACCTTCAGCGGCCATACACTCAGGAAGGAAAATGGTCACTTATTTTCCCATGAATCCTGCGATACACTTCATTCGTTAACCTAACATTGACATATGCCCACAAACATAAGTACCTGAAATTTGAAACTGCTATTAAAAAGTTTCTACAATTCTGTAAATATGTACTATTCATAGCATAAATTGTCAGGGAGACCCAAGAGGCAAGGGGACCCAAGAGGTTTTGTTGTTGTTGTCGTTGTTGTTGCTTTTGCTCCAGAGTAGAAAAATAAACCAGAGTTTAGAGATCCCATCCTGAAAGAATGGAATCTCTGTTAGTGTCAGAAGAGTTAGGATGACTGAGAAGCCTTGTGGGAGGAAACTTGTAAAACTGATATGAACAAATGAGGCAGACTTTCTCCACACCTCTTCTTTTATACCACAGCTCCTGCTGCATTGTGGGGAGAGGGAAGCTTTCAGCATATGGACAAGGGGAAGTGTTTTGCATGTGTGTTCTCAAGAAAGCTGTCCAAAGCTGTGGTGGCTGCAGGGAGGAAAACATTTGTAACTTTTCGTCTTTTAGTAGAATTGAGCCAGCACATTAGCACTTAGAAGCATTGCCTCATGGGGTAGGATGAGAACAGTATTGGAGATTTAAACCATAGGTAACAAACAAAGCAGCTCAGGCAAATCCAGGCAAAGGAAGAAGAAACCAGTCAGCTGGAGCCATCTCTTGTTTTAGACCAACAAGTTCCTTTCAGTCACGTCGGATTCAGGCTCTGTAGCTTCTCTTTGGAGCTGGATGACCTGTTTAGGGTCTAAAATTCTGCTGGAAAACTCACTTGCTCGTCTTTCCACAAAGATCCCATTAAGCTTTTCACAAGGTTAAATAAGGTTAGTTTGTTAAGTGTGGATTTTCAAAGTCTATCTCTGAAAGTAGAGAGAATTCTTTCTGAATCTTGCAATGTAATCATGTTACTTCCTAAAGAAAACACTGTGAGGGGCTGGAGGGATGGCCTAGCAGTTGAGAGCGCCGACCACTCTTGCAGAGGACCTAGGTTCGATCCCCAGCACCCACATGGCTGCTGAGAACTGAGAACCGTATGTAACTCCAATTTCAGGAGAACTCCAGTTCTAGGGGAATCCGACACTCTCTTCTGACCTCCACGGCATTACATGACATGGGTGCACAGACCTACATGCAGACAGTACATTCATACACATAAAATAAATAAATACATAAATACATAAATAAATAAATAAATAAAAATTTTAAAAATTTCTGTAAAAAATAAAACACTGTGAATAAAATATTTTTAAATAAAGATGAAAATTCTATTACAAGTGTATCCTGCTAAATCTTTTCCATGTCTCTCATCTCTGGTCCCAGCAGACATTTTTAGAAGCCTTCACAGGCTTCTAAAGCTTCTGAGCGATACACAATGAAACTGTCCACAGTTTTCTTGGAAGTCCCAGTCCCACCTTTGTCCTAAAGAAATTCTTTTTTTCAATATTTTATCTATTATTTTTATTTTATGTGTATGAATATATTACCTGCATGTAAGTGCACCAGTATTGTGCAATTCACATGGAGGTCAGCAGAGACTGCTGTATTCCCCTGTTACAAATGGTTGTTAGCTACCATGTGGATGCTGGGAATTGAAACTGGGTCTTCTGCAAGAGCTTAACTGCTGAGCCATCTCTCCAGGCCTCTAAAGAAATTATTAAAAGCAGCACATTTTAAGTTTTGAAAGTTTTCCGGTTTGTATATTACTGTAGCTATAATCCAGAACAACCTTATAGTACTTCTTAGTTATGTTTATATCTTCTAGAAATACCCACTTCTACTCTACACCAATTAATAGGCCTAGTCTCATGAACTGCTTTATGAAGAAAAGTTCTAAGAAAGCAATTTTCAAAGAGATATCTCTCAGAGTAGCCAGGCCAGAGCAGGAAGACTGGTCTACGTAAGACACAATCTCAGAACAGACCTTGGCCTTGGATGCAACGCCTTTGCTTTGCTACCGTTTCAACCTGTGAGCAATGGAGATCACAAATCCATGTGGAGAAAAGAAATTCAACTCCTTTTCATGCTGTGCTTTTTTTTGGATGTCTCGAAAGAATATTGGCCCTGGCAGCTAGTGCAAAGGGAGGGATCACCCACAGCAAGAGCCCTGGACTCTGGAATTGGTTAAGAGCCTTGTCTGCCTTAAGGCTGTCTGGAGGGTTATGTACACTGGACTCCATACCCTTTTCTTAGCACCTGGGTTGTAGGTGAATAATTTCTTTTTTTTTTTTTTTTTTTACAGGTCTCCCTGTAGTCCCAGCTGTCCTGGAACTTACTCTGTAGACCAGGCTGGCCTTGAACTCACAAAGATCCGCCTACCTCTGCCTCCCAAGTGCTAGGACTAAAGGCTGTGCCACCACGCCCGGCCCTGAATAATTTCTTTTTGAGCCACGTTTAGATTACTTGATTATTTCTAAGTTTCATTTCTTATTGTGCCATCAACTCTAATTGAGATTTCAAGGTCATATTACATAAGAGTCTTTAAGTTTTGATCTATGCAAAAATAATTAAGATTTTAATTGGGATAATCTTATCAGACAAATTTAGAGCAGGGGTCTATGATCAGATGCCTAATAGGGTCAGAGAGGTAGAAACAGAAGTATAATAAAACACTTACTGATAGATGAGGTCTGTGTTTAGAAGTCATAACTAGTGAAGCAAAGTAAGAATTAAAATGGGATCGGTACTGTAAGGAAAAGACAAGATGTGGGAAGGCCTGTGGGAGATGAGGGCCATCTGACTCATCAAAAGGGGCAGCCAGATTCAGCTCTAGCCATCTGTCAGCCTGACGAAATGGGATCCCCTGAGTTGGAACTTAACCATATTTTTCCAAGAAAAATGAAAATTGCCATTTCTATATGGAATCACTTGTATGTTAGTGGGGCTGGAGTTGTCTCTGACTTACCAGGGTCTCATCAGGACAACTATCTGTCTGCTTTCCTGACTGTCATTACCCCATGAGAATTCCTTTCAAGCCTGTTATTTATTTCTCAGTCATCCCCAAGGTTGCTGCCTTCATTCATGGAAGAATGATATTAACCCATGAACTCACATCTGTCTCACCATTCCTACTGTGTAGCATTCTAGAGCATGAAGAAATGATGCAGACAGTCCTCTAGATGCCCCAGGCCCTCAGTTACCAGGCCTACTTGAATTCCATATTTAGTTCACCTACATGCTCAATCCTTATACCATGCCAATGCCACAGCCTTCAATTTCAAACATCCCATTGTCTGGCTACCCTCCTAATGTCTAATACATTCCTTTTAATAATCAGAAACAAATTCAGGTTTATCAGGATTGTTAATTTGCTGGTAGTCTTTAATAAGACTAGATATAACTGTAATTACTCTCTGGCATTATATACCTCATCTCCATGACCTACTCACTCATCATTCCGCACTGCATTAAAACCAAGTTAAAAGAGGGGGTTCACTGGAATTGGGCTTTTACTTTGCTAGCCCATGGCATCTAGTAGGGGCAATGTCCCCTATCATAAGGTAATTCTATCTAATGAATCAATCAATAAATCAATAAATCTATCTATCTATTGTTTTATCTATCTATCTATCATTCTATCATTCTATCATTCTATCATTCTATGGTTCTATCATCTATCTATCTATCTATCTATCTATCTATCTATCTATCCATCCACAGTTCACAAACCTTCAAACAGTACTAGCTATTCCCCTCTTCTTGGTTACCCACTAGAATGTCTTCATGATAAGAACTTATTGGTGAAAACAATATATATATATATAAATATACATATATATATATATATATATGTATATAAGCTTTAGAACAAACAAGGAGAAATGAAGTTGGTGCTGCCCTCAAAGGCTGATCTCTACTAGCTTTCATGGTGCTGTGAGGTGCTATGATTCTACTCAAAGAGAAAAATCAATTAATCTCACCCAGCTACAATAACAACTGGGCTGGCAAGATATGCCCACTGGTGCTATAGTAACACAAATATTATGGTAGTGTTTTCTAATTGGATTTAAGATACACCTTATAGGATGGAGCCCATACCTGATATTGATATCAGACCAGACAGGTCATGGGCCATGGGGGAGAGCCTAATACTATTATTTTGCTAAATAGATGTAGTATTAAACTGACACCTAATGACTTATTCTAATAAGATTGATGCATCTCTAAACTCTCAGTGGACAAGGTTCCTTATGCAGCAGATGGTGATTAACACAACTGGCCAACATGCAGAGAATAAGAGACTAAGGCCTGCTTATTCCTGAATAGGACACCTATTTAAACTTCTGCCTCCCAAGGCTCAGGGTTCATTGTGGAAGAGTGGGAAGAAAGATTGCTCAAGCCAGACAAACCCCAGCATAGTTGTGAGGAAGTGAAGAAAACTCTAACTATACCTGAGGACGTATTATCAACTGATGGCTGCTGGGAGGAGAGAGTCGGTCTTGTTACATTGAGACTCTTGGTATGTTGACCAGGCTACAGTGGATGAACCCACACTGAAGCGCATTTGGGGACATAAAATTAACTCTATAAGGATATATATTAAATAGGGTGGGGAGTAGTAAGGGACACGGATAGGGAAAGGATCTAATATGATCAAAATATATTGTATGAAATTCTCAAAAACTCATTAAAATGAAAAATAAGCAAACCAGAAATAAAAGTTAAAAAACCATCCTGATTTAGCCCCTCCTCTACATGTGAACCAAGCAACTGAATTCGACTGTAGAAAAGCACACAACTGACTGCAATTGCCTCACTTGAAGCCCATGATTTTAAACCTTAAGTACATTCTTAATGCTGTCTTTTCTGTGAATACACCCTCCCAATCTTTCTCGTCAAACCCCCAACACACCATTTCTTTCATGTTAGGTGCTGATCTTGATTTGTTGGAGAAATACAGTCAATGAGAAAGAGCTTGCACATTCTCCACCAAAAATCTTTCACTCCCTTACATCTGTTCCCTGGTGATACTTTATTCTCTATTATAGATAAACTGCTGCTGTTCCAGTCCAAGGCTGAATCCTCCCCTCTCATCCACTCAAAGACAGCCTTCTATAATTACACACTTCCTTTCTGCAATCATACTTCTACTGGATCCTTCCTACCAATACAAATATGTTGTAAATACTTCACCATCGCAGCCCCCTCTCTAACTTTGTCTCAGTTGCTGTGTTTCTCCACGTTTACCCAAAATTAATGTTTCTCTTTTGGTAGCTTCCATTTTCTGAGTTCTCATCTATTTTAAATTCAACTAAAAAAATCAAAACTTTCCTCAAGATGTTTCTGAAACCAATGGTCCTATTACCCGTAGCTACCTCCTCTGGCTTGGTGGACATGGGGACTTCTAACTGCACGTGCTTTATAAATCCTGTTTTCCTCGTGAGGTAAAGAAGGAGATGTTAATCTCTTCCTAACACAAATGAGATGAATGAGATTTGGAAAGATTAAATTTACTCAAATTAATTTTGATAATGATGTCTGCATCCATGGGAAATAGTCACTAGAGAGATGAAGAAAAGAAAATATAGATTGTAGATGATAAGCAAGAATCATCATATATAAGTATTTCAGCTGAAAAGGTCCTTAAAAGTGATTATTTCAATGGGCTACTGGAAGGGCCAATTTATTGTTTTGAAGTTGCACGGGTATCTAGCACTGGAATTTGGGATTCAGCTTGTCCTGTCTTTTGGTTGATGTTCTGTCCCACACATTTTGCTAAGATTTGAAAAATCAGCCTCCCTAGCAAATGGCTTATGTTCTCAAAGTATAGTCTGAAACCCACTTATTTGAGAATATTACCTGCAGTGCTAAATACCAGTGCTAATACATGGGTGCCACATCTGTACGGTATCAGGTTCTTAGGGATGAAGCTCAGGATTCACGTTTTAAACAACTTCATCATGTCATTTTTATACCCTTAATCCTGAGGACCATTGTGTGTATAAGAGTGAACAAACACACTCAGCACACACTGCAATTCATAATTTCATCTTATGAAAGCTGTCATCTGCTTTGACTTTCATTAATAAAAAGAGAAAAGGAATCCAGCTTTTTCTCTGTCATAAACTCTAGAGTCCCATTCACTTTTGTTCTCTTGTTGTAACCGAGTGTCTTCTTTGGGTTAGAGTAGCTGCACACATCATGCCTGTAATCCTTCTGCAGAAGCATTCTGGAAATGCCAGGGGAGAAGGAGGTTCATTTCTTTCTACCTCTCTGCAAAGGGGACACCTCTAGGTCAGGGTGAGAACATCTGGGGAGCAATTGCCAGGCTCGCATGGTGACGAATGAGACAGAGCATGGGCCAGACAAGAATTCGTCTCTGGTGATTTATATGTGGACACACAGATGCTGCCAGTCTAGAAATGTTCCAGAGGCCAGATCCTTGGATCCCTCGGCAAACTTAGTGAGTCACTGAGTTGCCCTGGATGCCACATTCCTGGGAGTCTAGCCCCTTATTCCTGACTCTGGCTGGCCAAACTTGATAAATACTGAAGCAATCCTCCTGTCCAGGCTTACAACCAAATTGGTTTCACAGTTTTAACTTGGATTAATTTTGCTGTAGGAAAAAAATATGTAAGGCCATGAAATTCTTTTATATGTCAAAGAACTGGCAAAATGAGAGCTTTATCTTTCATAAGGTAAGAAGAAAAATATTTACAAACGACCAGAAAAATGTTCAAACCAATGTCATTCTCATTTTTCTTGACAATTGGGGAAAATAAATTTTAAGGGCTAAATTCACCTATCATTTCCTGTGCATCAGCAACATCTCCTGAGCTGTATTGTGAGAATCTCCAGGGTTTTATTTCATCGACTTTCACATTCCCATCAGGCCTAGTGTGGAACTGTATATAGAGAGGAAATATTTGATAATTAATTGGTAAAGCTAATTGGTTGTTTTATTTGTTATTTTATTTTTATTATTCAGATGGTGCGGTCACAATATTTTTAATATTTAATGAATCTGAATCTATATGTGATTAAGGTATTCCATTCTAAACAATTCTGTTCCATCAAATGTTACCAGGTGCCAAGAGTCCCGGGGCCGTCTCTCTCCTGCCTCCACAGGCTCTTTCCACCCCGCATGTCAAAGAGAAAGACTCAGAACTCAAATCAGCTCGTCCATACAAAGTTTTCTAAGTAAACCCTTGCATCTCTTTTCAGTACCTGCATGACTTTTTCCCAGGCCATGTGACCAAATGGCTGTGCAAATTAGGTCCCTGTCAAAGGTGCAGCAGGTGGGCAGGATTGCAGTTTAGCATCTTTATCACCCGACTGTGTTCCCACCATGGACCTGCATCTATCAGAACAACACACCACTTCTAATTAGCACAAAGGCACTAGTCAGGCTATTGGCCACACAGAACAATCACTGTCTTCAGTACTAAGTCTCCATGCCCTCCTGAGTAGATTATTTGCCTTCTATGCTCAGTGTTTGTCTGATAGGCTTCCTGAACTTCCTATTTCAGTCTTACCAAGGTATGAGCTTGCTGCTTTATATTAAGACACGGTTTCTGCTGGAGGAAATTAGAGCATCTCTACAGGCTTGATGATGTGAAGACAATGTCTTGGCTATAAGTAGAAACTGCTTTTTTATGGACTCGAATGAATTTAATAAGCTTGCAACATCAGACTTCTATATTACACTCTGGAAATATTTCTGTATATGAAGGACATAATTCCTAATTTTGTACATCTCTAAACCAGAAACATGGATAGTGAACTTCTTTGGGTTCTTTAAAATGAATCCATTTACTGTCTGCTTATGCTGTTCTGACTTATTCACATAAGGCTGAGTTTTTCAAGGATCCAGAACCACGCAGAGCTTTGTACCTGGTTGAAGCTTCCACGCAAACTACTTGTCCAGTTGTGCTGTAGATCCAGCATTAACTCTGGATTTATAGGTAATACACACGGTGCACAGAGCTTCCAAGAAGTCCTGATAGGAAAATCACAGTGCAGACCCCAAGGATGTTGGCGAAATGCCCACTGTTTTGGGAAAAACTCTTCTCTTTTTGAAAAATAGCCCTGTTCCTCTCTATCATATGGTCATATCTCATCATCTTATGTCATACCCACAATTAAGGGGGACAGGAATAAAAGTGAGTGGAATCAGCACAGCTCATTCTCAGAATTCTGCCTACCTCAGAAGTTCCCTGAAATATACCAGGAAGGGAAATTTCAGAGTGAGCAGTGTATACCTTATGGCTGTTTAGCTTATGTGAAAAAGATATGGCAAAAATGCAAGCTTCTACTGACTTGTGGTATCTAGATGGTCAATGATGTAGAAGACTAGAGAAGTCTGGGAAAGAGGTTTTGCCTGGAGCTGTCAGAATAAACACAAAGCTTGAGGATTTACATGTCCCGTGAAAG
The DNA here is from genome assembly GCA_009823505.1 of Rhizomys pruinosus. Classification (NCBI taxonomy): domain Eukaryota; kingdom Metazoa; phylum Chordata; class Mammalia; order Rodentia; family Spalacidae; genus Rhizomys; species Rhizomys pruinosus. Next base: position 2,707,635 of record VZQC01014352.1, on the reverse strand, counting down.
CTTCACAAAGGAAAATCATTTCAGAGGAGATTCTCAACAGTCAGGTGGTCAGGGTGAGCTGTTCTCTGCACCTTGGTTAGCCTCCTCACCCCACTATGCTTCAACTGTTCTTGCTCAGTGGGCCCAAGAATGAATGTCACAGTGTCTCTGCATGAGCTCAGAATTATGAATTTTCTTCCACAAAGTCAGAGCCCATTCAGTTTTCTGATGGGAAGCTCATCAGCCAGGCAGTAGGACCAAGTTTCAGATTAGTATCATTCGTGAAGAAAAACTAGCTGGGACCTGGGGTCAAGCAGATTACTTAGGACTCCAACATCATGTTTTCCAGACCATGCTTAGGGTTTGACTTCCCTACCTGCCGTGCTACGCTAGTAGCACTACTCAGACTTTATTTACTGTCATAGTGTTCTACACTGTACTGTTACTGACTGGGGACTCATTTTACAGTGAACTATGGCTGCAATCACCTAAGCCTGTGGATTTCACTGGTTTTGCTCTACATTCTGTCATCCTAATAGTTGGGCCTATGAAATATTGGAATAAATATTGGAGGCATAGGAGTAGCATTGGTTGAGAGGAGAAAAAGGGGGCAAACCCCCACCTTTTGTGGGTAGGGTGGTACATGTAGTGTCCTGGGAATATAATCATTTCTCTCATTTCCAAAACACACAGACCAGATGATCAAGGGGTAGAGATGAGTGGAATGTCTTTCTGTAAAATATTAGTGAAATTTAGCTTCTCTTTACTGAATATTTGAGGTTTTGAACTTAGAAGTAATTTTTTTTTTCCCAAGAGATGAATTCTTCCACCAGATGACACAAGGGTCTGTCCCGTTGATCTGAAAGCCAGAAATAGTAACTGGTCATGTTGAGTTTCTCATGCTGCTGAGCCAACAATGAGGGGTCACTGCGCATGCTGGGGAGATTTTTTTTTTTTTCTGATGTTCAATGGAAGGATGAGTATACTTGACTTCAGGCTATTCTCTAGAGTTTCACCAATCCCTTGTCCTGAAAACAACAGCTCAGTATGACCATTCATTCACCCTTTTGAAATGCAGGTTTGAGTCATTTTATATAAGAATGAAAGAAGATGAGGTAGACATTAAAACCCATGGGCCATGCTAATACCAGTCTACGTTTTCAGTATGGAAAAAGCTTAATTTCATTTTAAAATACTATACAAGGTCGGGCATGGTGGCACACATCTTTAATCCCAGCACTCAGGAGGCAGAGGCAGGCGGATCTCTGTGAGTTCAAGGCTAGCCTGGTCTACATATTGAGCTTTAGGCCAGCTGGGACTAAAGGGAGACCCTGTCTCAAAAAATACTAAAAAAAAAATAATAATAAAATAAAATACTATAAAAGATCAGAATTTCTTTCCTGTTCTTTTGTGAGATTTCTTGAATAAATTTCTTTTGGCGGGGGGTAAATGCCCTCTCTTTAAGAACATTGACCTTGATTGTGGAGATGTCACATTGTATCTGGGGTGTCAGAAGGGACTCTGTCCAAAATCATGTGTCTGAAATAACACTGGCCCAGACTTTTGTGAAAATTGAAATTGTCACATCTCTCACTGATGACTGACTGCAGTCAGGATAAAGTTAGTTCATTAGACCTCTTCTTCCTAGAGATTTTATTTTAGGTTGGAGGAGTAGGAACAACATATATCTAATCGGCATGATAGAAAGGGCTCCCGAGAGGAAGTGGATCAAACAGACCCATGCAGATCTCACTCAATCACCTGAGAAGCAATGGATTATAATTCTCCACATTAGAGCTTAAAAAAAATCAGTTTCAAGTAAATGAAATTTCAAACTCAGACGGTGTTAAGTGGACAAGGGTTTCCAGACACAGAACTGCCCCAATGTACAGAAACTTTCCAGATTCACACAGACAAGTCTAAAAATAGAAAGTGAATTTTTATTACTTTTTATTTTATAAGTGTCTTGCTTTTTAATTGGATAAGTTTAATTAATATTAGAAAAGCAATCAAGGGTTATTTTTGTCTTGAACATAAATCACTCACTGGTTCAGGATCGGGAGGGCATAACCTCCCTTACTGTCTCCCTAAGATTCTTCTGCTCTGGGAGACAGTAGATGTCTACTTTGACATCCAAGGGAGGCTTGCCCTGCTTCCTCCTTTCATCCTCCTGGAAGGAAGCAAGGGAGAGATTGTGCAGAAGGCTGGCAGGACCAGTTTTGTTGTCCAGAGAGCGTCTTATGGCCTATAGTTTCACTGATTCCAATACCTCTTGGCAGCCATCAGTATAGGAGTAGTAATCATCCTTGTCATGACATTAGCTATCCCTCATTCAGATACAGTTGGACATTACAGCTGTTTCACACTCCTATCTTGGATCTCTTTTCCTAACAAATGCTTTCCCAGGAACTTAAATAAGAACATCAAATGAGAACACTGAATTATTCAAGGACTTGAAGCCTTCCACAACAAGAATTTGACACATTGTATTTTCAAGTTGTTGTGTATCTATCTACAGTGCTAGGACAAACAGGGATGCCCATGTCTGGTATTTAATTAAGAAATTGTGCCAGGCGTGGTGGCACATGCCTTTAATCCTAGCACTTGGGAGGCAGAGACAGGCGGATCTTTGTGAGTTCAAGGCCAGCCTGGTCTGCAGAGTGAGTTTCAGGACAGCTGGGGCTATAGGGAGACCCTGTCTCGAAAAGACCAAAAAAAAAAGAAAAAAAATTGTGGGATGAAGAGAGGGCTCAGAGGTTAAGAGCATATACTCCTCTTACAGACAGAGTTTGGTTCCCAGCACCCACATAAGGCAGTTCAGCTCCAGGGGATCTGATGCCTCTGGCACCTGAGGGCACCTGCACTCACATGCACAAACCACACACAGGCATACACGTATACATATAATAAAAAATAAAACTAATATCTTAAAAATTTCCCATGTACACAGCAGTCTGCTCGCTTATGTAAGCAATGCATGTGGGCCTGAATTCAAGAATCAGGAGAAAGAAATGAACTGCAAATTTCTTAATCAATAGTAAATATAACATCAGGGGCAGCCTTATTTTGACTCCATAAGTAAAATACCTACAGATACTAGGTAGATAGTCCCCAAAAGATAATTGTGTTTTCTCTCTCATGTTAATTGTTGGAATGTAGCATATTTGCAGTATAATAGGTAAATATCAGGAAGTGGTTTAAGCAAATATTTGAAAAATTTCTAATACCATATACAAGAGCCTATCCTTTGGACTGTACCTCAGAGAATCCTAGCCATGGCTTAGGACAGGCTGCAGTTCTGCTACTTGCTGTCTTGTGACCTGGGGACAACTTAACCTTTGGGAACTTGGTGTTCACAGCTATGAATCCTTGCAGACAGAACCAATTCAAAGAGATACTGTGAGATTCCATCAAAAGCAAGAGACACAGTGTAGTGCAAGTGACCAGCTGGCCCTCAACAAAGGCCAGCTATCTCCCATCATTGTGTCATATGCACATAAACACACACATGCGTCATCCATGCTCAATCCTGAGAATGGCTGTGCTCCAGGACCTCTGCCTTGTCTCCTTTGATGCTCCTCAGATTTTCAGTCCTAAAATAAGCCCTGCAGATTAAAGACAGTTTTGTGTTAATGATTATTTTATATTCTGAGCTGACCACTTTCTCTCTGTAGGAGAATCACCATCCAGGCAATAGAGAGGAACAGGAACCCTGTCCCATGTACTCAAGGGACTCCTGCTTCATAGCAGAACAGAGATCCCACTTATACACTACAGAAGCCCTGGGAATTGCTAGCTGCCATGTGCTTGGGGCTGCATGTGCTGGGCAGCAGGAAACGCAGAAGTGGTTCAGAGCATTCCAAAGCTCCCCCTAATAAGAAAGTCTTTTTCTCCTTTGGTAAGAAAGTTGTTTTCTTTTTCTTTTTTGATTGATTTTTATTTTATGTGTATAAGTGTTTGCCCTGTCCTGTCTGTGCCCTATGAGTGCAATGTGACAGAGGCCAGAAGAAGGTGTCACATGCCCTGGAACTGGAGTTACAGATGGTTGTTAGCCACCATGTGGGTGCTGGGGATTGAACCTGGGTCTTCTGCAAGAGCAGTCAGTGTTCTTGAATGCTGGGTCATCTCTTCAGTCTCTGTCTTTCTTTTTTTAAAGGTGATTTTGTCATCTTAAAAAATTCTGCTTGTAGCCGGGCGTGGTGGCGCTTGCCTTTAATCCTAGCGCTTGGGAGGCAGAGGTAGGTGGATCTTTGTGAGTTCAAGTCCAGCCTGGTCTACAGAGCGAGTTCCAGGCCAGCTGGGGTTACCGGGAGACCCTGTCTCAAAAAGACCAAAAAAAAAAAATTCTGCTTGCACACAGGATGGGCTTTTGCTTTGTAACAAGCCACTCACTTAAAATAAGAAACACTCATTTGAGCTCAGCAATTTCAGCTAAAATTCTCTATCTCAGCCGGGCTCCCTACCTGTCCGCACTTAGTTGCAGGGTTAGTTGGGAGCAGGGTTAGTTGACTCAGGTGGGAGAGGGTGCCTTTGCTTCACACAGTCTTTGCTGGCATTTGTATGTGGTTCCAGGGGTCTCCAAGATTTCATGTTCTGGAAGCTTGGTTCTAGGCATGCTGATGTTGAAAGGTAGTGAAGCCTTTAATGGAAGGAATCTAGCACAGTGTGGCTAGGTAGGTTATTAGGAATGCTGCACTTAGAAGAGAGTAATGTAGTTTTCTGGGATCCTGGTTACTTATCATGAAAACACATTATTACAAAAAGAGCAAGGCTAAGCGGTGCATGGTGGTGCATGCCTTTAATCCTAGCACTCAGGAGGCAGAGGCAGGAGGATCTCTGGTTCAAGGCCAGCCTGATCTACAGAAAGTGCCAGGCCAGCTGGAGCTACAGGGAAACCCTGTCTCAAAAAAACAAACAAAATATTATATTAAAAAAGAGCAAGGTTGGCCCTGAGTCTCATATGCTTCGTGCCTGGACATAAGGATGCTCTTTTCCTCTTCCTCACACTCCTACCATGCTGCTAGGCTGTCCACCATGTTGTGATGTGGCCAGAAAGCCCTCTCAGAGGCTAATTGATGGGCACTGATCTTAAATGATCAGTCTCTATAAATATGAACTAAATAAATCTTTTTTCTTTATACGTAGCTTCAGATTCTTTATTATAGCAACAAAATGGATTAATACAATTTATCATCCTCTAAAAGGCCAGGTAGAGCTTTCACATGTTAATAAAATATGGCACATGCACACACACACACACAGAGAGAGAGAGAGAGAGAGAGAGAGAGAGAGAGAGAAGAGGCCTTTGGAGCAGAAGGCCCCTTTGAAGACAGGAGTGTGGACAGGGCACACTGACATGTCCACAGTGTCTACTTACTGGATAACGCAGGTAACAAGTCAAGTTCATATTCAAGAGGAAGGGAGAGAGCTGCTGCCTCTTCCTCTGAACAAGCTCTAAAGTCATACAGTGATTTAACATAGAGATGGATGAAGGATTATAGTTATTTTTGCAATCTACCACACCCTAGGAGTTCCAAATTGCAAGCTGCTTGGGGGCCAATGGAGTGAGTGAAATGAGAAGCAAGCTTTAGTACAAGATGCAAATGCACAAGGCAATTGAGACTGACAGCCCGAGCGTTTGAAGGCATTTTAAAGCATTCCTTCCTCTCTTTGCTTTAAGGTGATTTTGTCATTTTGGCAAACACTGGAAAGATGACTGCACGAGAGGTGCTTTAAGGAAGGAACACTTCCCAGGCCGGCATGATTGCATGGACAGTGGCCAGACCACCTCATTTTTTCCAGCCACCTTAGCCATCTTTGCTGACCGTTATAGGATTCCTGCAGCCGCAGCAATCAGAATCGATCCTGGAGAGGCTCGCGTGGCTTGGCTGGGGTACAGTCCAGCTGGCCTCAGTCATGCCTCTTAAATGTTTCCTCTCAAGCTTTTAAGAGCCTAAGAGAGCTGAGTGCACAGGAATCCAAACAAGCCTTAAGACTGGCTTGTTGAGAATTGGCTCTGAACCATGAAGAGATGAAACAAAAGATAAGGGTGAGTGTAATGACCTGCTCGAAGCAGCAACTGGGAGACTTTTTCTCTTCCCTGGCACAGATGGCTCCTGACTTCCAGTGTGGAGCTTGTGGCTCGGCCTGCTTTGTGCCTGCCTATGCTGCAAAGCACAGACTGTGACCAGAAACAACTACTACCCTTACATATTTTATCCATCAGGTTTTACCTGTGATCAATCAAGGAGAGACAAGGCTTTGAGCTTTATTCACAGGACCCAAAGAAAGGAAAAGAACATCAGGCTTTTTTCCAAGTGTCTTGCTTTCTTAAAGGGATTTTATTTTATTTTTCCTTCTTGTCCCAGATTAAGACTGTGGTGCAGCTAAAACAAGTGTGTCATTTCTCATCCTTCAGAGTCTTTCTTGTCCCTTACATCCCCCCCTTCTCCTAATACAAAGGAAGATGCATATACTCTAGAAGAATTTAAAAGGTGTAAGGGCTAGTGGGTAGATAGTGGACATTGCTGCTAAATACTAATAAGCTGGCTCCTTGGGCATCTATTTTGTTCCTTTGTGAGCAGCCACAGAGGTGCGTCAACAAACTGCAGGAAGGCACTGCCCTCTGCCTTCTGGGTGCAAGGTGAAGGACTGTTACTGCAGCCCAGATGATGCTAGCAGGCTTGAAGAAGCACCATCAGACTACTCTCAGGCAATCGATTGGGATATTAGGGTTTCGGTTTTCCAATACTTAGCTCTCTACAATCCAATTCTGTAAAGATTTATGTAGCACCAGGGGATGGTGGAAGATGCGGCACATTCGGTTTTGAAGCTGTCAGTCAAGAAATGAGGCCAAATGGTGCCTTTGAAGAGCTGTCACCTTTCTGCTAGAGTACTTCCAGAAAGCAAGAGATCTACTGAATGTGACCACTGTAAGATTGGTGTCAGTGGGACTCCATCATATGGATGTGTGTGGCAGGGCTTGCCCATGTGCCAAGCACTAAGCACTTTATGGAAGTGGGCCTGAGGCCTTCCATCATGCAGGTCTTAGTCTTCCTATTTTAGAGATGATATCTGAACAAGGAGCACTTTGGGAGCTAGTCCAAGACAATACACTATAATGATCGGGGCCCGATGGGAGCCTGGCAGTGTTGCCCCAGTGTCCACGGTACTAACCACTGTGTGATGCCGCCTCTCATGTACTCTTTAGCTTATTTGGCTTTGCAAAACCCTCCATTTTCTGTCTGGGTTATGAGTCTCTGATAATATAGGGGTAGGAAGAGAAGGCTAGAAGAGAGGATGAACATCTCTACCCTGGAGGCTATGCGCTACTGCTTGAAGTTAACTCATTTCTTTCCCAGAACTTTGGTGTGGCTCTCAAGAGTTCTTGTCCATTATTTTAGATTCAAAGAGGTTATGTGACTTTATAGATGGCACATTGCTAGTAAAGGCAGTGCCACAATGTGTGCTCAGTATTCAAGAACCCCAGAGACACAAGTCCCTCCACATTCTTCCTCTTTCCTGCTTTATTTAGATTACTGTGTGTCAGCTTCTAAGGGTTAAGAATGTGCTTTCTGTTTTCTGATCAGAAAGTCATTCTGAGTTCTGGATTGTTTTTTTCTTTTTTGTTAATCCTAGTTTGTTCTTGGAGGGGGGCAATGGTAGTGATGATTTGAAGCTGTATGAAATTCACTGCCCATCCATCCCCCAAAGTTTCAAGTCTTGTTAGCTTCCCATCAGAATTTAGCCCTCACAAGTCTTTAACATCATGAAGACGTATCCGAAGACACATTTACACAAGATCTCATGCTCTGCCCTTTGCATTTGGAATGCCAGCATGAATGATTCCTGGACTGGTCTTCATGATGTCAAGTGTAGACTTCCAGTTCTTCCCTTTCTATGTGATGGGAAGAATAGCAAGAGGAGACCCCAACTTATATCTCAGGACCAAGTCATCATAGTAAGGGTCAGACTGATAGAGGACTGTTTTCCCTGGAATGGTACTTTCAACCTAACCCTAAAGAGCATCTTTCAGGTTCTTTACCTGGAATTATCCACATGCCATGCAAAGAGGTAAGTAGTATGTGCTTTGCTTTATAGCTTCATAATTCAAGACTTGAGGTACAAGGAATCTTGATGTAATAGAACCAGAATTAAGTCTGGTCTCAAGACTCCAAAATTCCCAGTATAAACCATTCCACATACATATATATCTTCTAAAGTTACCTTATCTATCTATCTATCTATCTATCTATCTATCTATCTATCTATCTATCTATGTGGAGATAGGATTTTACTATGTAGCACCAGCTATCCTGAACCTCATTATGTAGACTAGGCTGGCCTCAAATTCACAGAGACCAATCTGCCTCTGCTTCCCACCTCCCCAAGTGTTAGGATCAAAAGCATGTCCTGCCATACCCCATCTGACCAGCTGTCTTTAAATGAAAAAAATTATCTTTTAACCATCGCTTCTTGTGCCTATGACTTAGTTTTTATGAAATATAAGAAAAACATACAATTTAACCCCTAAGAGCTATTGATAGTTGTTTTAAAAATATTTATGTTAATGGTAATAATTTATACTAGATTTGGATCTGTTTCAATAAGTAAATTCTGGTAATTGTATTTTTTAAATATATTTATTATTTTATTTATTATTTTATGTACATTAGTGTACTGTCTGCATGTAAGTAGGTGCACCCCTGTGTCATGCAATGCTGAGGAGGTCGGAAGAGGGTGTCAGATTCCCCTGGAACTGGAGTTAAAGATAGTTCTTAGCTGCCATGTGGGTGCTGGGAATCGAACCCAGGTCCTCTGCAAAATCAGTCGGTGTTCTTAACTGCTGAGCCATCTCTCCAGCCCCAGTAACTGTATTTTTTAAAAATTTATTTATTTATTTATTTATTTATATGAATGTACTGTCTGCATGTAGGTTTGTGCACCCATGTTGTGCAATGCTGCGGAGGTCACAAGAGGGTGTCGGATTCCCCTGGAACTGGAGTTCTCCAGGAATTGGAGTTACAGACAGTTCTCAGCCACCATGTGGGTGCTGGGGATCGAATCTGGGTCCTCTGCAAGAGCAGTTGGTGCTCCTAACCACTAGGCCATCTCTCCAGCCCCAGTAATTATATTTTTATAATGCTAATTACTTTACAAAACATCTTCTATATGAGTCCTATTAAAGCCCAGTAAATACTCATGATGATAATTATCATAACATATTTGACATCTATGGAAACAAAAGGCTCTTAGCTCAACCCAGAGTCAAGCATGGCACTTGCACAGGACAAAATGAGAGATGATTTCTCTTCAGGGACTTTGCCATATCCTTGGGTTGGGCTCATAGCCTCTGCTGAGACCTGAGACCTGTGGGTTTTGGAGAATCCATGGTTTCTTAGTCCTTTCAGCTGCTAAGACAAAGTGCCATCAAGTGGGTGACTTGTAAGTCACAGCAGTTACTTTTGATGGCTCCACCGACACCCCAAGGTCAAGATGCTACTGTGCTCAGTGTCTGGTGTGAGCACACATCCCGGTTCACAGATGGTGCCTTCTTATCATGTCCTCATACAGCATAAGGAAGAGCCAGCTCTTGGGGTTTCTTTCATAAGTGCTCTAATCACAACGATGAGGACTCTGCCCCATGACCACCTCACTTCACCAAAGACTCATATCCTAGCCAAGACTTTGGGTAAAGATTTCAGTAGGAATTTGGAAAAGACACAAACCTCACAATTGGGGTCAGGTGTCCTTCCTTTTAAGGGTACTTTATCTTAATGGTCATATCTTCAGGGTTTATACTTGAGGGAGTTCATATGTTAAGGAGACTTACCCTAAGAATGAATTTTTCAATCAGTAACACCAGAAGCCATGCAGTTTACTAGGAAATGAAAGAAACACAAATTCTGCCTTGCCTCTTCATGTCTAAACAACTACTACATTTTCTAACTTGTTCTAGAATAAGATACTGTCATCTATATTCATATGGGTTACCTCAGGGGTCTTCTGCAGTCTTCCTACCTTAAGCTCCTGTGTGTTTTACTAGAACCTTCCACTTGGCATGGAAAATGTCAGGGAGTGAACAATTTAGAGGGCGGGGGGTGATGGACACATGGCCCCATGGCCCATTTCCTTGTGTGTTGTACACTCAGTTTGCCACAGCAGAGACCTGGCTGCTTATGTTCTACTCCTTGTCATCAATTCCACACTCAGATTCAGAGAGCACATCCTAAATATATGACTTGCACACAAATCATTTTTTCAAGATATGAGTGGGGCCTGCCTAGAGACTGAATCCAAACTAAGATGACCTGCTTAATCACAGGAGGTTTAGCTTTATAAATCTCATGATTGCTATCACTAATTAAGGCTGTCTGGGATGGTTAATATTGCCAACTAAAAGGCACTAGAATAACCTAGGAGACAAGCCTCTAGGCATGCCTAAGAGGGATTTCTAGATTAGGTTCATTGAAGTGGGAAGACTTGTCATAAATGTAGGCAGCCCCAGTCCATCTGCTAGGGTCCAATACTTCCTAAAGAGGAGACAGCAAGCTAAGGACTAGCATTCATCACTCTCTGCTTCTTGACTGTGGACACAATGTGACAGCTGCCTCAGGCTCCTGCCACTGTGACTTCCCACCAAGCTGGACTGTATCTTTCAACTGTGAGCCAAAATGAGTACTTCCTTCCCTCCCTAAGTTGCTTTGGTCAGGAATTTTGTCATGACAATGAGGAAAGGAACTAATACACTACCCAGGTCTTCTCTCTACCTTACTATAAGAGTGGTTTTTCTCAAATGCAAATGTTTTTGACAGTTTCAGAACAAGAGCCATTCATTAATTCTTACCCTGTGCCAGCAGAAATCCCAATGCCTTGGATTTAGCAGGGTGTCACCAGCCTCTGTGATCTATCCCTGCAGCCTACTCCTTCAACATTTTTCTTATACCATCTCAGCCCCAGCCTCACTGAACTAACAGTTTTGGTCTTGGTCTTCTGGGCCTGTCTACAGAATGCCTCCATCTCTATTCAGAGAACTCTTCCCTCTTTCTGAGCCCTCATATCTCTGCTGTCTAACTTGTCCTTCAGGTCTCTCTAGTCAGATGCTACTTCACAGACAAAAGCAGTTCTTCCATTCTGACCGTATCAGACTCTGTTCACGGGCTCTGCACATTTATAGTTCATCAACTCATCCTTCTCCCCACTCCGTTTGAATTCCTTGAGAGCCAAATCTGCCTTTTCATCTTCAATTTCAAATCTGCTATGTGGCAGATGCTTAAGAAATGTTTGCAACGTGAGTCACCAGTCTTCCTGTGCAGGGAGGTCTTGGAGATCCACTAATGGGACTTCAGCCAATGTCCAGTCTATAAAGAGGAAAGTCTGCTCATGTTTCAAAAAGGGAAGCCTGGTCTAGCAAGAACTAACTTTGTCCTCGAGTGGATGGAGCTGGTGATTGAAAAGCCGAAAGGAGCCAGGGGCTCCCTCCCCCCAAAAAAAACCCTGAGTGACCCCCTAAGGATCAGATCCTCAACTGACTGTGAGAAAACAAAAACCTTGGTTAATCTAGGCTGACTGTGTGGCCTTAAACCTCCAAAAGGTAAGTATAACCAGAAATAAATAAATAGTAAGGCCTGAGAAATTGTACTTCAGGTATAAATCTTGAGATCTTAGTAAAAAGACAAAAAGCACAGTTGTTTTGCCTGTCTTACTGGCAAGTCTAGCTACCCTGTGGCTGCCACTGCTTTTGCCATCCTTCAAAGATATGAGACACAGTTTTTCAACCTTCCAATATGAACTGAAGACTCATGTCGCTCCAAGAATCCTCCAAACCTTCAGTGCCAGATGGGGACTGCTGAGACATCCAACTTGTGTACTGAGCTACTACTGGGGTTTCAGCCTCTTCAGAGTATAGACTGCCATTGTTGAACTACCCAGGCTATATCTCGGAGACCAATACAAGAAGATCAAGACAGGACACGGTGCTTACTGGACCTCATTTGGTGACCATGGGAAGGGAAAACCCCAGTGTGGAACACAAGGGCAGAACTGATAATGGTTTGGGCTTGTCAAGGAGGACCCTTCAAACATCACATCTTTCAGCCTAATAAAGAAAAAAATCATAAGTTGAAGATGCTAAAACCCATGATATATGTGGCATGCATATATGCATATTTTGGAATGATGCATATTGGAAGGAATAACAACAACAACAAGAACAACAACAACAACAACAGAAAGAATGCATCAAAGAACTGACTGAAACTGAACTTCTGCTCAAAACAGTAAACTTCTACATCAAGAATTTTGAGAGAGACTGAGAAAAAGATGAAAAACATGTTTGGCAGAATGTATGAGGTCTGGTGGAGTGTGGGGGGGGCAGGGAAGGGGGCATGGGTCTAGATTTGATTGAAATTTTGTATGAAATGCACAGAACTTCAATAAAAAATTTGGCTTTAAAAAAAAAAGAAATGTTTGCTGGGCTAGGGAGATGGCTGAGCTATTAAGAACACTGGCTGCTATTGCAGAGAATCCAGGTTCAAATCCTAGCATCCATATAGCTGCTAACAACCGTCCATAACTCCAGGGGAATTTAAAACCCTCTTCTGACTGCCACAGGCATCACACAGCATGGGTGCACTTACATCCATGCGGCCAATACATTCATACACATAAAGTAAAAAATAAAAATGAAAAACGTTTGCTGGAAAACCAGAAACTGCTGTTAGGGTTTGAATCCTGAATTTTCCCCACAGGCTCAAGTTCTGAGCACTTGCTCTTCACTGATGGAGTTATCTTGAGATGTGGTATAACCTGACAGAAATAGGGTCATTAACTAGATCAGGTCTTTGAAGATTATTGCTGGGTCCCTGTTTCTAGCTTGCTCTTGCTGGTGTGTGTTATGAGAAGACTCTGCCTGGATTCTTGGACTAAGCACTACCATGCTTTCCAGGTCATGATGGACCCAAATTCTTCTGTTACCATCAGCCAAAACAAATCTTTCCTCCTTTAAAGTTGTGTCTGTGAGGTATTGTCACAGCAGCACAAAAGTACCTACTGTAATTATTACTAGAACTTAACGTCCTCTTGATGACCGATATAGATGAGACCTCTATTTATAACCTAGGTGTATATATTTACACAGTTTTTCTTTTAATGGCCTAACAGTATTATTTGTTTTGTTCTTCATATTGCTATGAACTGCTTCCTATTAGGAATGCTCCCGGCTGAATCAGATGTTGTCCAGTCCTTACCCGCAAACACGTGTCTGTGGCAGTAAATTTAGATCTTTCCCCACAACTCAGGAAGAGTGAGCAGCCCTGTGCCAGAAAACAACTGAGACAAACCAAGATGGGTTTCCTGGCTGATCTCTCTAGCAGGAACAGCACCCATAGGACGTTTGCCATCGTAGTAAATCTGTGGCTTGCTCTTCCAGTCACCTGTATTTGTGTTCCAGCTCCTTGACTTTGGATTCTTGGTCTGAGATTTATGACCAGCTTTTGAGGAAGTGCAAATCTGTGTGCCAGTTTGGTCAAAATGGCAGACTTTGAAGGAAGAGTGAAAAACCATGCAAGCAACATTTACCAGTGCTTACATCTTTAAAGTGGTGAGGACAAATGCTCTTAAAGAACATGTATCTGTGAGTCCTCCAGACCTTGTGTTTCCTTCCCTACCAACCTAAGTGTCTGAAGTGCCCTCATCGGCCTGGCTGGGCCTAGCTGCAGAAAGCCCAAAGCTTTACCAGGAATCCTCTACAAGGTCCTTAGTTCCCATGTCTCAAGATTTCAGTTTTAAGGTTTGAAGCATATTCTTTGGGTTTCTTTCCCTTTTCAGAGGATCTGCAGAGAGAACGCTAAGCTGTATCTGGTCTTTGGTGGGGGTGGAGGGGTGTGCTTGTAGTCTCAGTTAGCCTGGAACTCACTATGTAGACTAGGCTGGCCTTAATCTCACAGAGATCTGCCTGTCTCACCTCCTGAATGCTAGGTTTAAAGGCATGCACTACCATGCCTGACCCTGTATCTGGTCTTTAGGCCTAAATCCTGAGAGTACTAATTGGCTAAAAGTGTATATAATCTCTCTAGTATTTTGCTTGGTACTGAGCAGGCTCTTGAATATTATCTTACCCCACTCCATTATGGCTACTGACTGATTCAGTGATGAAATTCGTATGTCCAGGGACAAGCATGACCAGGTAGATGACTTCCAGAATCTCATAAAAGAAGCCTTCCTATTCACACCTTCTCCTCCCAAGACCCAGATGTCATTGTAGAAGAGGAGACAAAAAGATTGTAAGAGCCAGAGGTGCTAGATGACTACAAAAAAAAATGTGCTTTCTGGACACCACAGGATAATAAGAACCCACATCAATTATGACAGCATACATAAGACCTTTGTAAAACCAAGGAACACAGCATGGATGGAGGTGGTGCAGGGAGCCCCAGCTTAGCTGAGGATATGTTGGCAAGTTATAGATGCAGAGAGAGAAAGAGGTCGGTTTTCCTTACTGGTATGATGTCTGGTATGTTAACCAGACTCCAAGGGATAGCCGCACACTCAAGAGCATTTAGGAAACATCGATTAGACTAGATAAGTCTTTTAAAAAGACAGATAATAATAGAAGACATGGAGTGGTGCTAAAGTGGGGATGTGGAGGGGGGAGGGGACCTGAATATGATCAAAACAGATTATATGAAATTCTAAAATCAAAAATATTTTAAAAAGCCTTCTAGCATTTTCTAGTTACTCTGAATTTCAGTGTCATTCAAGAAAAGATGAAAGCACATATTTTCAATAGTAGTGTTATCAACATAACAATTAAAATTATTGGATTACTAATAATTACTAGATATGTGGAATATGCCAGAGACTGTAGTTGTATTTTGTTTATTTTTTTGCAATATTATGCCAAGGTAAATATTACTTCATTTTACAACAAGAAACGTTCTAATAGCCGTCTTGTTAGTTGGGCCTGAACCATAATGGGAAATTTAACTTAACTTATCTCTGATTTATGGCATCTCTGCAAGCTAGCATATATCACCTTGCATCCACATCTTATGTCCACCTCATGGTTTTCGCCAAAGGTAGAAGATCAGAGAATTCCCTTACTTCTCTACCTTCCTACCAATGTTTTTCCAATATTATTTCCTTAGTCACTGAAAAACATCTTGGCCAATCCCATAGTTTTCCAAGTCCTATTTAGGCATTAAAAAAAAAAAATCCTTATTTCTACATTTTACAAAGTCCAGATAAATCCAAACCAAACTCCAACCTCTCATCCAAATAAAACTCTCTCCCTAGCCAAACGTAGGTTTCATCCAGCCTGCAGCAAGGAGAGGACCCTGGGTGGTGGGCTCTGGGCTCTGCAACACTTCCTTTTCCTCTGAAGTTAAATCAGGAGGAAGCAATGGGGCAGAGCTCAGTGGCATTTGGCAGGGCTGGTATTCTGGTTTGCAGTTGCTGAAGACATCTATAGAGACATTTGTGCAGATTCTGTGTGGAGGGCTTTGGTAGGTTCTTCACGGCCTCCTCCCTTTACCTCCCTGACCCCTCTGCCAAGTCTCCTCTCACCTCCCATCCCTTCCCTTCATGGCAGAGGCTCTGACCTCTACTCTGGGCTATCTACCTCTCTCTCTCTCTCTCTCTCTCTCTCTCTCTCTCTCTCTCTCTGTCTCTCTCTGTTCTGCTATAGACCCTTCACTCACCAGGCAGGCAGCCTTTGGGGAGAGCCAAACTCCTAACATTTGTGGGGAACTAGGCGGGAATACAAACAAAAGCTCAGATCTTTAAATATTTAGGCCTATTTTAAAGGTTTAAGCCAAGTCGTAAAAGGGTTTAATAAAAATGTATTGTATGCTCATTCTCTAAAACCGCATCTTCAGGATAACCCAGAAAGCTGGGTGGGACTGAATCTATAATTTCCACACTCCTTGGAATTCCAGGCCAGAAGTTGACTCCAAGCTGGAGCCTGTAGATGATCAGTTCCTTTTATGTCCCACACTTGGTTACCATGGGGTCATTTAAAGATGTTTGTGTCCTTTTCATTTACCAGCCAAACAAAGGGTGGCCCTTTGCCCTTGAATATCTTAGCTTCCCAATGGTGGCATCGACCCTTGTATGCTTGCTTGACTTGAGGCTGCTTGGTGCGTGAACTCTGTACCTCTTAGTTAATTACCTAATTTGTGGTCTAGATATGGGCACGGTCTCCAGGTGAGCATGACAGTCAGGTGGGCACATCCCATAAACTATTTCTCTCAGAGAACCATGGAGAAAGGAAGACCATAGGACCTCCCAGAGTCTGGGATTCAAGGCGGGAAGCTCCCATTCTTTGCTCCAAGGAGCTTCTACTCTTGAGCATGGCCACAAGTTCAAGACATGGCTTTCCAGCAGGCACTGGGCTCACAGGGAAGCTCGTACACTGTTTTCCTGCTCAACCCTGGAAGGCTTGGTTGCTCCCAGAGTTGTGATTGGGCATGTCCACAGCTACCAATGTGACCCCCATATCCCCTCTCACTGACTATGCAGATGTCCTAAGTACACCTTCAGGGGGCCCCTTCTTGCCCATGAAAATGAATAATTTGTCTTCACTGCTGTGTTTGTAGTATTTTGAACTGTGCTTAAAACATGAGAGGGCAAGGCCAGCCTGGTCTACAAAGTGAGTTCCAGGCCAGCTAGGGCTACAGGGAGACCCCGTCTCAAATAGACAAAAAAAAAAAAAAATGAGAGGGATTCAGTCTAAATTTGTCAAAGGACTGGAGCACTGGAAAGCATCTTGTTCTCTCCTTCCTAGGGAATTTCCTAAGACAACAGCTTTCTTCTGATGCCTACACCCTGCACTCTTTTTTTTTTATTTTATTTTTATTTTATTTATATGTATGAATGTACTGTCTGCATGCAAGTCTGTGCACCCGTGTTGTGCAATGCCGCTGAGGTCAGAAGAGGGTGTCGGATTCCCCTGGAACTGGAGTTCTCCTGGATTTGGAGTTTCAGACGGTTCTCAGCAGCCATGTGGGTGCTGGGGATCGAACCCAGGTCCTCTGTAAGAGCGGTCGGCGCTCTTAACCACTAGGCCATCTCTCCAGCCCCATACACCCTGCACTCTTAGTGCTTCATGGATGGGCAGAGAGAGGTAGTGGTGGCTTCTTTGGGCTTCAGCTGGAATTCTAAGGCAACAGGAAAGGCCTCATTTAGCAAATTCTGTCACTTACCTGCTTTGTGCAACTATAGCTGCACAGGGTAGATCTGAACCCAGCATGAAGTGCTTTCAAAAGACACCCATTTTAGTCAAAATGCCAGGCTGCATGAGACCCCATGGTAACAAGTGGGGCTGTGGGACAGATTGCTCTGCTGTCCAGCACAGCCTGATTTCTGACTCTTCAAATTATATCACTGTCATGGTAACACACACACACACACACACACACACACACACACACACACACACACGTTGAAGCATCTCATTTGGCTGCTGCTTTATGTCCCTGTCAGACGCTGGCCTCAGGGGAGGGGGCTAGTTCAAAAGTTCAGTCAAATGATTGCGCAGATTACTTGGGAAGCTCCTGTGATCCTCTGCACTGTGATTTGTACAACTAGAACAGCTTTCCAGCCCAAGGCCATTGAGGAACAATTACAAAAACAAACAGCATCAGCAACAGCAGAAGTCACGGCAGCAGAAAGGAAAGAAAAGAGGCACCAAACCAGACTGAGGTCCCTCCCTGGCCCTGCTCTGGTTGGACATGTCCTTCTGGGGAAGATAGTGTTTAGTTCTCCATGCCAGGCCCCAAAGAGTCAGCCTTAGCAAGAAAAATAGCAGTCAACTTCCCACATAATTACTACAGCACATTGTAACCCATGATTTCATAATTCTTCAGCAATGAATAACCAGGATTCTCCCTCTGGAAATCTCTCCCATTAACAATCAGATGACCAGTCCAAGCCAGCTGGGCCGGGCTGTTGAAAGGCTGGCTGCTGGCATGACCGAGTGGAATGGACTGATTTGCCTTGCCTGGCTGGCTGGACCCTTCAAGCACCAGTCTTCCCTGCCACCCCCCCAGGTGCCTGGCATATTGACATGAAAAAGCAACTTAGAAACTCTCTCTTTTCTTTTGAAGGAAGACCATTTTCACTTTTAGGTTTATAAATATTCACATTTATTTATTTATTATTTATTGTTTTATGGGGGTGAGCATGTACCATAGCACGCAGGTGGTAGCAAGACAACTTTCTGGAGTCAGTTCTTTCCTTTCACCCTGTAGGTTCTAGGGATCAAACTCAGGTTGTGAGGCTTGGTGGCAGGTGCCTTAAGCTGCTGCGCCACCTTGCAGGTCCCAGAAAGACTGCTTCCAACATGGTTTTTATATTCTGTTTTATGGACCATTGTTTCGTCTCCATATACATGGAAAATTTTCTGTGATAAGCTTTTGATTTCTGAAAATTAAAAAAATGAATAAACCTGAGTGTTAGAGCAGAAGCATAAAAACGCCAAACACTGCAACAGAAGGTACTATGAAAATTTCACAGTAGTCACCTGGGTTTGTAAGTTTCAAAACATGTTTTGAGAATCCAGCCTGTTCATTCCTCAAAAGGCATATGCAGACTGACCCTACTACCTACAGAATGTGTTGTCCTCTGTCCTATGGGTGTACAGAAAATTTAAGAAATCTCCTGTTGTCGGACACTTTGTAATCACTAACACTCTTCCTCATGGACCTTTGCTCGTTTTCTGATAACTTAAGATGAATGTTGTTGAAGCACAGTCCAGCTGAGGATTAGACATGCTTGATTCCAAAGGCAAGTGGCTGGGGAGTGATGCTGTCCTCCACGTGGGATTGCTTCTGAGCTCCAGTTGCTCAAGGACCACTGTCTTCCAGGCTACCATTCTCATTCCTGCCGTCACCATTAGTAGAGAACCATTACTCTTGGGTGAACTTTTTATCCTCCACCAAACACAATTACGTCATAAAGAAAGCATCTCTCTGAAAGTTCATTTTGAAGCAAGGATACTCCAGTATGCTGTTCATATTGTTCTTTGCAATATTCATGAGTGATAGAGAGAAGCAATGAACACTGGGAGCAGTGTAGTTGCTGGAGTCCACCGGTCTGGGTTGACTCAGCTCCATCAATCACTGCCTGAAGCAACCTCAGTCAAGTGACAGAATGCTCCTGGGCTTCCAGTTTCCTTTCTACATACTGGGTGTAACAATACTGCCCAATGCAAAAATCCTAGCATGTTGCTCTACACAGAAATTTGTTTAATAAATATTAGTTCTTATCATCATCCTTACTAGATTGCAGTCTCTTGGGCAGCAGCCATGCCATAGTAGAGACTCTGCCTGCCATGCCTCACTCAGCATGCATTACATGACTCAGCATATATAACATCCCTTAGGCTGAGCAGTGGCTATGTTCTGCCTGGACCCTGTTTTCACTGAAAGACTATTCTAGAGTTCACAGAGCACAGGGAGGGTACATTAGTCACTTTTCTGTTGCTGCGCTAACACTGGGAACTTATAAAGGGAAGAGTATATTTGAGCTTACCAGGGTTGGGAGGCTGGGAGGTAGGAGGTGCCAGAGATCGAGCAGAAAGCAGAGGTTTACATCTTCAGGGAGGCATGGGAAGCAGAGCACAACTAGACATCTGACAAGGCTTAAGAACCCTCAAGGCCCACCCCCAGTGATGAGCTTCCTCCAACAAAGCCTCACTTTCTCAGACCGCCTAAAACAGCGCCACCAACTGGGGACAAAATGTACTTGGAACCTATGGGAGACATTCTCATTCAAACCATCACAATAGCAAGTAGCAGATGTATGGCTTGTCTTTCTTGACACCTGGACAAGACAAATCTGAGCCATGTTCTACAACATGCCCTAGTTGCCCTGGAAATCTGCTTATGACACACTCTGCATTGCATCCCCTGTTCATTTACCATCTCACTTCACCCCTTTCTCCTCAATTGGAGAACAAGTAGAAAACCCACAAGAGAGTTAGGAACATCCAAAGCAAGCCGCACGTTGTAAGTCTTTGAATATGCCATGGTAAAAAAGAAAGCCAATATGGACCATATTGTTGTTGACTAATCAGTACTTAGTAGCCTATGGATGCAGTTCTCTTGTTTATGAGACTTCACTCTGAATGCTTTATCATCAGAAAAGTACTGGGCTCATCTTTGGGAGCAAAATATTTCCCTCGATTATCATTCTTCTTTTGATTACAGGGCGGGTCCAAGGAGAGATTCTAACTCAAGTGCTACACTCTCATCTTCCTGAGGGGACAGAGCAGAGGGTTGAAACTGATGAGTCCCAGTCTTCCTTGCCCTGAAGCCCATCTGTGACAGAGCTGGTGGCTGCCGAGTTGCAGGTGGCAGTTGTCCCGCTCGCTCAAGATCATGCCAGTCTTCTGGCTCTGATCAATCTTCATGTTTGCTTTGTGTTAACTAGACTTGCTTTATGTTGTGGACAATTCATCTTTGTCACAAACTATACTCACCAGAGGCCTTCCCACAGGTTATCTGCTTTATCCCATGGCCCACGCAAACCTTGGCAGTAGGAGAACTAATTTAAATGATAAAGTAGGCCACAGCACCTGTCCCGGGTTTCCATGAGGCACAAGGAAGCTGTATTTCCCTGAATCAGCCTTCGTTTCAAGTTTCTGCCCCTTCACACAATGTGGTTGGGTTCATTTGCTTCCCCAAGCAGACACTGATCTAGAATTATGTGAGGCTCTTTTATTCCCAGATATCATGTAAAATTAATTTTCATAATTCTCTCAGTTCCGGCCTGCCTATGCATATCTTTCTGCATTAACCACTTTATTTCCACTTCTGAACTCTTTCTGTTCCATACTGGGAGACAAAAATTTAACTATGAATTGGGAAAAATGTGTGGTGGAGCCTTGAACTACTGGCCTTGTACCTTGCAAGTGCAACTACAGCGTGTACCTTGCAGTGCCCTTATAAAAATATTAGCATAACACCAAAACAACACAGCAAATGCATTAATTTTTTTGTTATGAATAATTAAGTGAAATAAAATAAGAATATTATTCTAGCGGGAGAAGTTTAGGTATCTTTGAATGTATGGTGGTTCTGTGCCCAAATTTAATAGGTTTGTGAACTGTATAAACTATAGAAGAGGTTTTAAACTTGCATGAAGGCTGTGTGCAGCACCCTGCTCTAAAATGACCCTTCTTTTGGAGCAGTTTGGTTCTGCTCAGATTTTGAAACATTCCCTAATTAAACTGAGTCCATCCACCTACAGCTTGTAGCTTGCCAACTGCTCACTCCTGAAATTGGCCCTAGGTACCAGCATATTGGACATGTTTTTGTTGCTGTTTACATTTGGTTGAATGGCAGAGTCTAGAAATGAAAGTCATCGTTTAGTTGGGGTCCGCATGGCTGTCCTTACAGGGGCTTTTCTTTTGTTTGCCTGTGTTAGAGACAGGCTTGTTTCCCCCTTTCTTTTTTAATTAAACTACATGTTTGGCCTTGTTGCTACAGGCTGAATTCACATCATGCTGTGCCAGAAAGCAGGCTAGGAGACATGGAATCACCGGCTACAATTTTGTCCTGAGCCATGGGAGGGAGTGGGAGAGGAATTTGTGAAGAGGAATTCTTCATGCTTCCTCAGAAGTACTTGTTTTCATATTGGTGCACATTTTTATGTTGTGGCTTTTTTTTTTCTTTTAAAGCACTGAATGAATTTTTAAAGAAATTCTGTATAGTACTTCTGTATAAATAAAGAAAGCTGCTCTTGTTGAAAAGGGTGGAGAAACAAGAGATTCACATTTCCCCAGGCAGGCACTCCATGAATCTCTCCCTACTACTCAGACCGTGGTCTCTGAGTCCTTACATCACTCTGGAGCTTGTTAGAGCACAGCTTCTAAAGCCCACTCGTGTCTTCTAGGACGATATTTTAGTAACACCCCCCTTATTTCACTTACGTCTGTTTTTATATTATTATAAATATATTATAAAATAGCTTGTATTTTAGTATATCTCCAGGCAACTAACTCCAATGCATAGTCTTCCCTAGAAAACTGCATGTCATCCATCCTTGCCAGGGTTTGGGTTCTGAGCATCCTGGAGTCACTCTCAAATGATGTAAAATGGTGTTTTTATCTGATCCTTGGGTCAAGAATGATTTTCTGTAAACTGGATGACACAATTTCCTCTAACAACTTGATACAAACCTTAGAGTCACCTGGGAAGATGGAACCTCCACTGAGGCATTTTCTCGATGACTGCTGTGGGCATGTCTGTGGAACATTTTCTTAATTGCTAATTGATGTAGAAGGGCCCAGCCCTTTGTGGGTGGCACCCTGACAAGGCCAACAGGCATGGGCTGTATAAGAAAGGTAGGTGAATGTGAGCCCGAGAGCAAGCCAGTAAGAAGCATTCATTTCCCTTGGTGTTTGCTTTACTTCCTGCCTTGAGTTGCTGCCCTGACTCCCCTCCCCTGGGGATCAAATGTTACCTGGAAGTGTATGATGGAATGAACTCATTAATTCCCAGCTGCTTTTCATCATGGTGTTTATCACAGCAACAGAAATCAAATTGGACACAGGGTGATTGCATCTTGCGATACCAGCTGCTCAGGTGACTTAAAAGTGAAGCGACCCAGGCTCCACACAGCTTGATACTGTGGCAGGCCATACATAATGTATTTTTGGTTGCTATAACAAAATATTAAGAAAAAGATGTTAATTTAGTTTGTAGTTTTAGAGACTGAGAGTTCATTACTTTTCTTGCTGGTGTGACAGGGTGGTTGACAGAACCCACCGAAGGGTGGAGGAGTGTTCATTTTGGCTCATGGTCTCAGAGGGTTCAGACTATGGTTTCTTGGCACCATGTGAATGGGGAAAACATCATAAGAGCCAGAGTGGGAGGCAGGGGAGCTTCTTCCCCTCACATTAGGTAAGAAGTAGAGGCCGAGGAAGGGCGGGGAACTCATTAACAACTGTCAAAGTCACAGCACTAATGCACTACTTCATCCAACTAGGTTGTGCCTCCTAAAGTTTCTACAACGTACCAAAAGAGTGCCATCAGCTGAAGACCAAGTAAGTGTTCAACATGACCTGGGGATGCATTTTCATATTCACACCATACTGAGTCCAAGTCTGAGTGTTTCTGGTTGCTGTTTGTTTGGCTTCTAGTACAGAGCCCTGGGTCCAGTCACACCATGACACATGGCAATGTATTGGAAGTGGGTATGAGAGGGAGAGATCACGTATGAGATAGAAAGCCAGGGAAATGAGATCAGAATTGGTCTTTTATAACAACCTATACTTAAAGAAACTAATTCAGTTTGTGATCCCTGCATTCGTCTCTTCTGTGGTTAGCAGCTAGCGGCCACTCCACCTCCCAGTGGCTCCTTCTCTTAAAGATTCTTGCCTCTCTCACATTGTCACACTAGTGTCATTCTCTCTTGGAGAACTAGACTTGCACTGTAAGCTATGGAAGTAGCTATGTTATCCTGTTCATCTCTGGACTTCCTTCCTTTTAGCACTGAAGTTTCCTCATCCCAGGAGTCCAATCAAAGCTTTGAAAACTGGCTTCTACGCACAAACAGAAAAGACTGAATTATACAAAACTCTGGATGCTCTGTTGTAGAAATAGTGATGTAAGCTCCAAGTTTTGTCATTTTTTTTAATGCTCAAATATGTGAATTATAAAAAGTAGCTTAATGGCATTGTTTCAATTCTTATTTCTTAGATAACAGTGGCAACTGATTCTAAGATATGAAACAGGTGTTTCTACATGGTCCATTGGATGGAATGAAGAAAAATGTCCTCCCAGATTACCATACAGATGAGGTACCCAATTGTTCCTATTTTCAAATAAACAATATGCTCAATCACATGGTTGACAGGATTCCATCTAGCCTGTCTCTAGCATCCAGAGCTGAAATGGAAGCCTCCATATTGTTTCTAGATTCAGGCAAAAATCTTACCATGCTTCACAGAGCCACTGTACCATCTGTGTGCTTTTCATACCTGGGGCCTCTGCAAATAGTCAGCACCTCATACTCATGATCTGGAAAATTACTTTTAGTGTGGGTCTTCATGAAAGCAAACAAATGTCCTGACAAAACTTGCCTTTTTGCCCACCAGAATCTTAAGATGGGATTCTGGGTCTCCTTGCAGAATTGTCACTTTTTGTCCTGTCGAAGAAGAATTCCTACCCAGAGATCTTATGTCTTTGGGTCTGGAGCTCACCTTCTTACAGCTTAATATAGGCCTGGTTTCTAGTTGGGTTAATATTTGAACATTCTTATGTGCACAAATGTAGCTGCCAGAATATGAGAGAACATTCAAAAATCACCAAGATTTGAAAAGAATGAAATGTCGTTTACCATTTTAATAACAACAAAAATATTATTAGTGGAAGCTCTGGAACTTCCAAGCTAGGGATTATCAAACTTGGTTAGTACTCAAGAAGCACCCAGGAAGTCAACATATACTGATGCTGAGATCCTACACCAAATATCCTGATTTAATTAGTCCAGAGTAAGGCATTACATGGAACTTTTTAAAAACTTTTCTGTTGACTTTGACATGGAAGAGGCTCTTGTCTATTAAATTTCATTCCCTTATATGCTTTAATTAATTTAGTCATATTTGTTTGTTCTGTTCCTTTGTTTACTGATTTCTGCTTATTTTTTTATAAATTAATTGATTCACTAGTCCATTTATTTATCTGTCTTGTTTGTTTCAAACATTGTGTAATAAAATTTACAGTGAAAGGAAGAAGGCCCCTCAGGCAATTTGTGTTTTTCAACCTATTGGCTTCGAAGATAGATGCAACTCCAAGAAAGATCATCATTAGACTTCCCTAAGCATGAACTCTGGAAGGGTGTTTTACTCCTTTGCTCCTTCATTTACTACCACACATATTCTTGAGGAATATATAATTCTGCGAAAAAGCATAAATTGTTTCCAAACAATTAGGAAAAAAAAGGTTGGGGTCAACTTTGACTTCTGAATATAGACATGTTAATTCTTCATTCAGATTCACCAGATGTACAGCAGTTCAATTACCAGCACTAAAGATGTCATCAAACATCAAATACAGAGTAATTCATGCTGTTTGTAATCATAAGGATGATCCTGAATGCTGTGACAAAATAATTTATTCATCATTAATAATTTTGATATCTCAGATACCTTGGATCTGAAATATTGTGCTTAGAAATCTATTTGATTTGTCAGAGTTGTCAGAGAGGGAGTACTGGACCCACACTGTCTTCCTACAGGGCAGGCTTGATAGTCCTCACTTGGTAGTTCTCTGCTTTGAGTGTTTGTCACCACTACCTGGAGGGGCTCTGGAGGGTTAAGTATCGCTTTCCCTATATTATTGCTGGAGACCAAGGAGTGTGGGACCATTCTTTGGGCATGGCTGCCCCGTACATCTACTTCAGCTCGCATCTATATCTCTGTGCCTGTTTTGCTAAGGTGGGTTCTGAGATTCAGCAGCGTTAGCACTGCCTGAGAGCTTGTGAGAGAGTTAAGATCTCAGCATAACCCAGAGCACCTATGTCAGAATCTGCATTATGCAGCAAGACCATTGGAGAAGCTTCTACACTCATAGCTCAAAAACACTGGTATAAGTCCAAATATCAATGCACAGTGTCTGATCCTAAGCCTCTCATCTTAACCATCTTCTGCCAGCATCCTCCTATTCTAACATACAAACCCACTCTCTCCTGATTGTTCTGTATCCTATGGCTCTGCAGGGATTTTTTTTTTTTTAATAATAGGTCATAAGTAATGAATATAGGCATCCTTCATGTAAAATCAATTTGCAAGTAGCTATGCCCAAACTTATACAGCTCGAGGCCCCCATTGTCCAGCTCTGCAGTCGCTCTGCAGTTTTATGAATGCTTACTCTCCTGCCCAAACTGACTTCTAACTTCTTCCTTCAGTATCTGACAAAGTCAACCTATCCTTGAACACATAACTCAAATGTCTCCTTCTGTGAAGCTTACTCCAACTTCTCAAAGTGGACGAATTTTGTGGACTACTTTTTAATCTACATCTTTCATTTATGCCACTGTGGTGTAATTATCTGTTTAACTGCATGTTATTGCCTTTAGACTGTGGACTCTCTGGTAACAGAGCTGTGTGTTAATGGTCTCTCTAGCCATAGAATTGTTTATTGGGCATGTTTGTTCGCTAAATGTTCTGCATAAGTGAGCCAACTAACTGTGACACTTGGGCCAAGTCAATGAACCTCTTGGAGTTTGTTTACTCATCTGTAGCAGGAAGTGAATTACATAATATTTAGGAACTCCTGTCCATTAAATCCAGATAATTTCAAATTATGAGAATTACTACAAGGGTTTATTATTCCAAATGCTGATCTGAGATATGGCTACAGACAGGATGATGGCCATGTGGACCTTATCTAGTGGTAGAGACAGACCACAGGCAATTCATCAAACAAAAACAATCTGTTTTTTCAGTTGGTTAAGTGTTTATTAAAGGAGATGAAAAGCAGTATGTCTCATATAGAGGGGAAGTTAACCCAGCTGAAAAATTCATGCTGTCTACATTATTTGTATCACTGCTTTATTAATTCAAAACAAAGAAGAGAGTCTATTAACTTTCTGAAAATTGTTCTTGGATTGTGTCACGTTATTGGTGAGCCATAAGCTCAGAAAATGGACGAAGCAGATTTGAGACACGGGCTAGACTAGGCTCTCTTTGTGATTCTCACAATAGCTTGCCTTTCTAAGCAGAAGCTCATTAAATGCAACAAAATCTGGAACTAAATTGAATAAGCATAGCAATGACAGAGATTTTGTACATAATTCTAGGGATATAGATGCAGCCTGCCTCTAAGATGAAGTATTACCTGGCAGAGGAGAAACTGAATAGGGCGCTAGATGGTAGAATGCTAGTCCTGTGTCAGTCATGGAAAGCTACGAAGCTTGAACCCCAGTTTTCTCCATTGTGGAACAATCAAGATGAATTGAAGCCTTATAAACTCAAACATTTTCCCCAGAGACTTGGAAAGCTGCCAGCTCCCGTGTCAGACAGCGAAGATCCTCAGAGACACGAGTGGGTGTCACTTGAGCAAATTAAATTGGCTTTTTCTTTTCCTGACAACTGTCCCCTTTGGCTTTTGTGATTGGAAAAGGGTCTGAATATACAAGATGGGATCTGAGCCTGGGCGACAGCTTCAGTGGAACACACTGGGACGATCCAGAGCAAGACGAATCCCTCCTTCCTCGGATGCGCTCTTCATTTTCAGTACAAGCTCAGCTAAGCTGCCATTCAGCAGTTGCAGGAAGAGATCCATCATCTGAAGAAGCTGAGACAAATATTTGATTTGGATGATTATGCTGCAGGTGTCTCATCAGACCTGCAGTGCTTAGATTACTCATTACTTTTCCTCAACCTAGTGCCTCTTGCAGGAACACAGAGCAGGGTGGGAGTCATGAGGAATGGCTGTAATAATGAGGCTCTGGATGGCTGGTGCCAGGGGCTGGCTGGAGAAACTGAAGCTGGAGACAATAAAATCAAGGGGCAGAAAGAAGGAAGGACTATCAAAGAGTGACTGTGGATAGGTAGTGACAGTGATGAGACTCTTCCAAAAATATTTAATTTATATATTTTTTTAAATATATGTGCACGAATATATTGCCTGCAAGTATATAAGTGCACCTGTGTCATACAACACACTCAGAGGTCAGAAGAGGTCCTTGAATTCCCCTGGAACTGGAGTTATGGACAGTTGCTAGCCACCACGTTGGTGCTGGAAATTGAACCCGAGTCCTCTGCAGGAGTAGCCAGTGCTCTTTACCCCTGAGCCATTTCTCCAACCCCTTCTTCCCCAGTCATAAGACTCTTGATGGCCACTGTGTTTGGTAAAAGAGAGAAGAGCTTCCATTCACAAAGTTGAGCCAGAAAGGATTACTCAGCATCTCAAGCACCTCCAAGCAGGCACCTCTCTGCCACCCAGAATACTGCAGTCTCATATACTGTTAGTCTTTAGTACATGAAGGAATTAATGCAGCTTTCTGAACTACACAGCTCATGTGGAGTTCAGATAATGAACTTAATGATAAGTGTAGTCACAGGTCATCTGTAGCCATGTTTACTATTTTGTTTCAGCCTCAAATGACATATATTTAATTATAATGGTTTTTCACAAAAATGAAAAGCATGAGGGAGAGTAAGCATATGCAAGGACATCAGATAACATATTTATCCCTGGGATGAAAATTAGCATTGTAAAAATGTCCATTCTACCCAAACTCTTGTATAGATTTAACACAATCCCAATTAAAATCCCCAAGAGTTTCTTCACAGGCTTGGAAAAAAAAAGTCCTTAAATTCATTTGGAAAAACAAAAGACCCCAAATAGCCAAAACAACCCTGAGTGAAAAGAGCAACACAGGGGGATCTATATACCAGACTTCAAACTATACTACAGGGCTATAGTCATAAAAACAGCCTGGTACTGGCACAAAAACAGACCTGTTGACCAATGGAACAAAACTGAAGATCCAAACTTGAGCACATACAATTTCAGCCATCTCATATTTGACAAGGGGGCCAAGAAGACACAATGGAGAAAAGACAGCATCTTCAGCAAGTGGTGTTGGCAAAACTGGATCACCACTTGTAGAAGAATGAAATTAAACCCCTACCTCTCGCCCTTGGTCAAAAGTCAACTCCAGATGGATCAAAGACCTGCAACCATAAAACCCCAAACTTCTGAAGGCAATAGAAGAAAAAGTTGGCAGCAGACTACAAGAATAGGCGTAGTGAAAGGAAAAGGACTTCCTAAATCAGACAGCAGCTGTGCAAGAATTAAGGTTCGACAATTGACAAATGGGACCACATTAAATCAAAAGCTTCTGTACATCAAAAGAAACAATCAAGGAAGTGAAGAGAAATCCCACAGAGTGGGAGGAAAACCTTAACTGCAGAACATCTGACAAAGAATTGATTTCCAAGATATATAAACTACTTCAAAAAACAAAGAAGAAAGAAACAAATGACCCATTCAATAGATGGAGCAAAGACTGAACAGAGTCTTCACAAGTGGGAATTAGAGATGGCTGAGAAACATCTTAAGAAGTATTTCAACATCACTAATCATAAGGAAATGCAAATCAAAACCACTTTAAGATATCATCTTACTCCAATAAGACTGGCTAGGATCAAGAAAACAAATGATCTAAGTGCTTGAGAGGGGTTTTGTGGAAAGAGGAACACTCATCCACTGCTGGTGGGAATTTAAACTGGTACAGTCACTATGGAAAGCAGTGTGGAGAACCCTTGGAAGACTTGGAATGAACTTGCCACCTGACCCAGCCATACCACTCCTAGGCATGTACCCTCAAGACTCACCCCACTGCAAAGATACATGCACAGCCATGTTTATTTCAGCTCTCTTCACAATAGCAAGGAGCTAGAACCAACCCAAATGCCCCTCAACTGACAAGTGGATAGAGAAAATGTGGTACATCTACACAATGGAGTTCTATGCAGCAGTAAAGAAAGATGACATCATGAGCTTTGCAGGAAAATGGTTGGAGCTAGAAGACATCATGCTGAGTGAAGTAACACAGTTCCAGAAAAACAAATGGCGAATGGTATCCCTCATCTGTGGATGCTAGTGCCAATTACCTAGTTGTAAGTATTTCTTGTGCACAGCCCCTTGAGCTTTTGTCCAAGCAGTTGGGAGTAATGCATATTGGAAACAACAACAACAACAACAACAGAAAGTACTGCATGGAAGAACTGACTGAGACAGTGAACTTCTGCTCAAAACAGTCAACTTCCACATGGAGAATTTTGAGAAAGACTGAGAGAGAGATGAAAAGCATGTTTGGCAGAATGCATGAGCTCTGGTGGGGTGGGGATAGGGTGGGGGACACGGGTCTAGATTTGATAATCTTGTACAAAATATATATAAAAAATTTAAAAAGTAAAAAATAAATAAATCAAATAAAAAATGTATTTATCCCTGGGATAACCCATTGGCTTTTTGACTTCTGGGTAAGCACACAACCCTAGTCCAATGCCTATGAATGTTCACAAGTATCTGGCAACATTTAAAAGAAATGATTAAAGCACAGTGTTTAATGCTGACCATGTTCAAATTTATATCTTTATCGAAAAGTCCCTTTTCCAGATTCAAATGTGTATATCTGTATATTGGACTTACTTATTAGTGTTCATCCAAGGAATCCAAGCTGTAGGAGTTCTTCTGCCAAATCCCACCCCACTTCTCCCATTCTGCTGCACTGGTGTTTACCGAGTGTCTCAGGATGGAAACTCTTGATTGTTCTCACCGTTCTCTCTTTATTAGTTCCCCCTTCAAATTCCACTCTGTAATCAAGGAGGGGCAATGAGTGTGGGTGTCTGCACCTACCTGATCCATAGAGGGTCTTGGCCTTGGGTGCTAAGAGTATAACATGAAATAACAAATAAGATAAACTACACTGAAAGACAATGGCACTCCAGATAAAAGAAAAAGCCCTTTTGAATATGGCCCCACATTTTCGTTTGTACTGGGCTTTGCAAACTATGCAATTGGCTTTGCATAGTTTTTAATCAATGATAAAATCCTAATGCTTCTGTTTCCCATACACTCTTAAAACAATAAAAAAGCAGCCTTAGATCTGTTTCCCTCTGTTCTTCTTGATAGAAACTACTTGTAAAATGATTTCCTGTCACCAAAATGACAATAATAGCCACATCACTGGTCTTCAGCCTTGACCCCTTTTCAGTGTTCTGGTTGTAGGACATGTCTACGGTCATCTTCTTAAAGGACAGCTCTTGTCCTGTCACTCACGAAATGACTCCAGTTCCTGTGCAGATGGATCTCTATTGCCACTGGAACAAATGTCAAACTCTCAGCTTACCAAGGTTCTTCATAGATTGTTCACTGCCTGGTACTAGTTTTTATATGCTCACTTTCCCAGGCCATGGTGCCCTAGAAAGTTGTTAGACCCTAAAATGAGCTCTTAAGAGAACAAAACCAGCTGGGCGTGGTGGCGCACACCTTTAATCCTAGCACTCAGGAGGCAGAGGCAGGCGGATCTGTGTGAGTTCAAGGCCAACCTGGTCTACAGAGTGAGTTTGGGGCTACAGGGATACCCTGTCTCGAAAAGACCAAAAAAAAAAAAAAAAAAAAAAAAAAAAAAAAAAAAAAAGGAAAGACAGAATTAGGTCTTTGGTCCCAGGTTGCTGCAATACCTTCTGCTACCCAGGCCTGCAGAATTTGGATTTGCCTGTCACTATAATCCAATGCCAGGAAAGATGGTTTGTACCTTGAACCCCAGCACTTGGGAGGCAGAGGCAGGAAGATGTCTGAGTTTAATCTTAGCAATTGGGAGACACAGACCTGTAGATCTCTGTGAGTTCCAAGCGGGGGCTAGGGAGACCCTGTCCACAAAACAAAACAAAACAAAACAAAACAAAACAAAACAAAATTATATAATCCAGCAAACAAGTCCTTTAAAATCGTTCCCTCTGACTCTCTCTCTCTCTCTCTACACACACACACACACACACACACACACACACACACACACAGGGTTGAGGGGGTGTAGCATATAAGAGGCTATTGGTTTTGTTTCCCTGAAGAACCCCGGGTAATGTACTACCTCTTCTCCCTTTCCCAGGTCCTGTCCTTTAGCCATTTTTAATGATATTAAGTTAATCTCTCTCTCTACCTCTGTTTCTCTCTCACACACACTCTCCCTCTCTGCTAGCTAGCAAACCCCTGGCCTTGCATGTTCTAGGAAAGCATTCTGTTAATGACCCATATCCCCAACTTATTAAGCCTTTTTTTAAAGGCTAAATTGACCATTTTCTTGAATACTCCCTTCAGTGGACTCTAAGCTTTATACACATAGACCATATCTATTTTGCTTATACTTTTATCCTCCAAAGAAACTGTTTGTCTCACAGAAGAAACTGATAGACAAAGTAACTGATCCAGTTAAGAGCATAACTCTGTTAAAATAACGAACTCTTATATGTGCCATTAATAGAGCCCTAGCTTTCATTACCTCATAGACCCTTTTCATTGGGTTTTGTTTTGATCAGATATTGTTAATCTCAATAATGCCTACATAAATTGTAACTGGATAAAGAAACGAATCCGTCAGGCAATGTGGCTCACTCCTATAACCGAGCACTCAGGAGGCTGAGGCAGGTAGAGTGCCGTGAACTTAAGTCCAGCTCTGGCCGTATAGTGAGTTCTAGACCTGGAGTACAGTGGGAGATTCTCTGGGGAAAAAAAAGTCAATAAAGTAAAATGTCAAAAGAAAAGAATCAATGGATTCTACATTAAGTGCCTTATCTCTTTTAAGGTCTGAGGTAGACGTGAGACAATGTTATAGGATGCCACCGTACTGATCCCTGGGAAAGATCTCATCCATGAGGAAGAAGGGACTCTTCAGCTTTCCTTTGTGCCTGGGGTATGGCATTATGTAGCAAAGAAAATTGACAAAATAAACCAATGGCCATATTTGGGGTAGGAGAAAGGAGTTTACAGCAGAAAAAGGACACCTAGAGCATCAGCCTTCCTTCTAGAGTGCATCTTCAAGAAGTCTGGGACTCCGCCCACCATCTCTGCATGATATAAGAGACATCCTTAAAGCACAAGGCTTTAATCATAGCACTTGGGAGGCAGAGGCAGGTGGATCCTTGTGAGTTCAAGGCCAGCCTGGTCTACAGAGTGAGTTCCAGGACAGCTGGGGCTACAGGGAGACCCTGTCTCAAAAAGACCAAGAAAAAGAAAGAGAGAGGAGCCAGGCATGGTGGCACACAGCTTTAATCCCAGTACTTGGGAGGCA
This sequence comes from Rhizomys pruinosus, assembly GCA_009823505.1. NCBI lineage: Eukaryota > Metazoa > Chordata > Mammalia > Rodentia > Spalacidae > Rhizomys > Rhizomys pruinosus. Next base: position 2,674,845 of record VZQC01014352.1, on the reverse strand, counting down.
GAGGCAGGTGGATCCTTGTGAGTTCAAGGCCAGCCTGGTCTACAGAGTGAGTTCCAGGACAGCTGGGGCTACAGGGAGACCCTGTCTCAAAAAGACCAAGAAAGAGAGAGAGAGAGAGAGAGAGAGAGAGAGAGAGAGAGAGAGAGAGAGAGAGAGAGAGAGAGAGAGAGAGATCCTTGCTGACAAAACGAGTGCAGCATGCCAGGGATGGTCACTGCAGCTAGTCACAACAGCTTCCGATGGGGAATCATGGCATGGCACAAAATTCTGGTCTGCAGAAGGGGCTGTTTCACAGGAACTGTTTCTCTTGTGCCTTGGAGCCATTCCCAAGGAAATCTTCCATAGGCCATTGTTGAACTTCAGGACCTACAGAAAGGGAACATCTGTCTAAAATTTGGTTTGCAGCCTGAGGAAGTGGGAGATGGGTGCTGGTCCTCTCACAGCATGTCCCATTTTATATCTCAGAAGCGTGTAAGTGGGATGGTGTGCTCCTTGGTGTGGGCTCCGAGCTCCCTGGTGGCCAGGGGCCACACCCAGGCTCCTCATCAGGCACTGTGGTTCTGGCACCATCCCATTTCTGCTATGTAGTGAGCGGGTTTGCTGCTTCTGTGGATGGAGCTGAGGAGGCAATCACCCCCTCTCTGAGAAGCCTCTCTTTCCACCCATCCGTCACCCCACAGGCTGCCTGGCAGAGGCAGGGGGCAAGATGCACAGTGTAATAAATTCTATCCACTGCTGAGCTGAGGGATAACAGATGGATAGGTTTCCTCGTGCAATTTCCACTTCACTTGGTTTGGGTATAAAATAGCAGAAGGGTGGTTTCTTCTTGTGCAATTTTCAAGCAGATGAGACCAGAGGGAGGGTATGTTTGGCTGTGAGGGACTTGACTGTCCTTTAGAGAGAGCCAAATGAACAGGAAGCTCTTAAAGCCCGGTGAAAATTTCTGGCTTGTTTTTCCTGCTACAGAGGCGTTGCTTTTCCATCCAAAGCGGCCTGTTCATCCCCACCAGGCATGGCAAAGGAAACCGTCTCAGGGAGGCCAGACAGTCTGTTGTTCATGTTGTTATAGTGTTATGGTGATTGCAGTACTAATTCTCAGGGTGAAAAAAAAGGTATAATGACAGATTGTGTGATTATACCCATACTTATAATTAAGCTGTTACAATACAGATAAGCGCCTGCTCTCTAATGTCACCAATGGAAACCTCTTTGCTTGGAGAGGAAAGTGACTCACTCTGGCAATTAGAAGGAGTTCCCTACAGGACTTCATTTTCAAACCATATGAGCACTCCAATAGTAAGATGTGTAGCTTGCTTGAATTACAGGAAAAGTACAGAGAGCCAGGAGCAGCCACCTGATCTTCAGGTTCAACACACTGCTGGTTAGAGAAGAATTATTACCCTGACAAATAACCTCTTTGCAATGAACAAAGGACTCAAGGATTCTGCTCCTGCAAAGCACTTTATCATAGTTTATACTCTTCTCTGTGGTCTGCCTAGCAGCAGTGCTTTGCATTCTAGGGTGGAGGGAAGGGGATAGAGGAAGAGTGCAACAGAACACCAGAACCACTGGGTGTGTAGTTGCAATGTCTGGCCGCAGGGCAGTAGCCACTTCTACTGGCGGCCACTTGCCTGGTGGCAAGGCAGGCGATTTTTGCATGAGAAATCCTCAGATCCCTCAGAAGAGGCTGTGGTGGGTTTTCCCACTAATGTTAAACCACTTCACATCAAAGGCAATTGAAAGCTTTCTTTCCTTTTATTTCCCTGCAGCTCCTCCCTCCCTCCCTCCCTCCCTCCCTCCCTCCCTCCCTCCCTCCCTCCCTTCCTTCCTTCCTTCCTTCTCCTTCTATTGACTACTATGGGTCATTCCCTTCTCCCTGGCAGACAGGAATCTACTTCTCCTACCTGTACGTATGCTGTGAGCTTCTAATCAGGTAATGCTTATGGTAATTGTTGTAAACACTCTTCATTCCCTGTGCAACAGCATTTGTGGGATTTGCACATATAGCATCCCCTCCTGCTCCTGTGTGGTCGGAACTTGGGATTTCCCTGCAGAGTGCTTTCATAAAAAGAACTGTTATAAGGAAATTATTGGGGTGCACTGATGGGTTTCTTTGACGCTGTATTATCTCTTGGCATACTGCTTCCTTATCTGCAACTCCAGGTAATACTTATCCTCCTCCAGAGAGCATCTTGAAGAGTAATTAGCTAATAGCTGTGAAGTGTCTTGAAGATGCAAGGCACAACACAAGTGCTAAGAATTAATACTGTAGCCTCATAAAAATGATTATTGGATGTCAACCCTTGATGAATTCACCTTGAGTTATTTCTATAAGTATGTAAAATGTATAATTAATGCCAAATACACACACACACACACACACACACACACACACATGCACACCACTTGGTTGATGATTGGAAGAAATGATCTATATCAGGTCAGGTCTAGCTTGTGTCACATGTCTGTCCTTGGGTGTTTGCCAGTAGCTTAGAGCTCATAAGCATGTTGCATAACTTCTGTTACCTTTGGCCAAAATAATGGGAAATATCGCTTTGTTGCCTTCCGCAGGAAAGGCATGTAAATAGTAAAAGAATTACACCATGGGGAAGAGTTGATAGCCATGTATCAAAGTGAGAAGGAACTAAGGGACATCTTCAAGGTCCTGTTTTCCTAGGCTCCTGGAGAGAACATCTGAAGATTGTTCTGTGCAGCATCACTCTCTTATTGCACTTGTAGCCTCAGGGAGAGTCAGCTTTTGGCCTTCATCTGACCCAGCTAATGAATTTTGCTTCCTTAGCCAAAATGGTTTGTCCAGGGATGACTATAACAGAAGTAGCTAAATTAGCAAAACTCCAGCATTAACTTTGAAACTATATTAACAATAAGGTTAAAGGCACAGGTGAAAGTTGTGCTCTCCAGAGGAGCATTACCTAAGAGTGGGGTCAACCCATAGTGATAGACATAATAAAGTAATGGCGTCCTGAAGTAAACTTATTTAAGCCTTGCCTTCAGTCAGGCCCAACCTGTATCAATACTTTCCTACTCTACAAGTGATATTTAAGTTTGGACTTTGTTTTCAGACAATTGAGTGAGTCTTAACTAATATAAGTCTCACCAATCTTGTACTTGGAAATTTACTTTGAAAGTGCTTGGAACTGAAGTGTTTGCTCCTTTGAGCTACTACCTCCTCCTATCACTTATGAAATCCTTATCTCATGAGTCTTCCATTCAGATACTAAGCCCTTACTACTTACCCACTGCATGAAGGTACGAGGAAAAATACACAAGTAAGGTATAGTACTGTTTCCACAAATTAACATTCTAATTAGTGCACGATAATATTTATTAAAAGGAGCCACAGTAGTTCAGTTGGGAGTTTTGGAGCCAAAATCAATTGTAGCTATCTAGGAAAATGAATTCTAGAAAGACATTGAAATTGGACAAATAAGTCACATCTACTTTTACAGAGCCCAAGATAAAGAAAGAACATCCAGTATGGTGGGCCAGAGAGGACTGGCGATCTGGGATGGAATGGTGCGATAGTGGGCAGCACACAAAGTTCATGAAGATCAATAGGGGCAATATGGTTAGAAACAGTAATTCAGCCACCCATGATTATTGTGGAAGGCTTTTGTGGCCAGACCTGAGAGTTGGAGTTTGTCTCTGAACAGTGGGGATTGATGAAATTTGTGGGCAGAGGAAAAAGATAGTTACGACTGTGAATGGACTGAAAGAAGAGCTAGTTGGAACTAATACAATGTTCTAGGTGGGATATCATAAAAGCCTCGATTGCTTGCCAAAGATTATGCATAGAGATTAAAGACGAGGCTAGAGTGAATGAAGTTATTTTGATAGTAGATTGTACTGGCGTCATACACAGAACCAGGAAATGCAGCCAGAGGAGTAGTCTGGGGTTGATGTAGCTTTGTTTTCTTAACTCCTGCAGAATGCTCTTCCCTGTCCGTTGATGAGTTAGTGTTGGTCACAGGACAGATACCTGGTACATGAGCTCTGCAAGTGGAAGGGAAGCAGAACTTGAGGCTCTGGTTTGGTACTAGGTGTTAGAAAATATGGACATTCATGAACATTGTTAGAGATCTGTCAGGTCACTTGGGTGCTTTGTGGTCCCACCTGAACACACATCTCCTGCTTCTTATCTTCCTTCAGCTTCTCCAAGGTGTGCGCCTAGAGCAGATGCAGCTCTATAGAGCAAGGCATCCACTTCTGCTACAGATGACTCAGCACCCGCCACAGCAGTGGAGACAGATGGGGGTTTGAGCTCAACCACAGTCATCTTTCTCCTTGTCAGTGTCCAGCTTTCCTTTTCAACTGTCAATCTGGCTGGCTTAAAGGTTCACCACCAGACACAGAAATGGAAGCCTAGCAGACTCCACCGATCCAATCTACGAGGTAAGATCACATCCTTAAGTCACACCCTTTCTTCCACACATACCTGCTTTTCTGAATGTCACTGATTCCCTGGGGTCAGGAGATATGAATCGATTCTCTGCCATACCTGTGGAACTTGAGATATTGGTGTAAATGTATATCACAGGCAATTGGAACAATGCACATGGGTTTTGAAAGGGTGGTCAGGACTAGAGAGTGACCAGTCTTCTACACACAGCTGATAATCCAGCCAGAATCAGATGATACCGAAAGACATAATGTCTACAGAAGAGAGAAGGCTTTGGATCATGTCTCTGCTACCAGGCGGGATGAGAGAAGAGAAACACGAAGCAGCTTAACATTAACGCAGGGTAAGATGGGACCACGGACAAAACGTTGATAAAATCCACATGCAGAGAGTATAGAGAGAAGGAGATAGTGCAAAATTTTACCTCAAAGGATGGCTCCTCTTTTTTTCCTGTTGTCAAACTTAACATTCTTGGAGAAAACAGTGGATATCATTCAACCCTCCTTTTGCAGGTGAAAGAGCAGAGGCCCTTGACTGTTTCTTGGAGTTCACAGAGCTCTTTGTGGGGGGGGGGGGTGACAGGGGACTAGAAAGCAAATCCAGCTCTCCTGCACAAGTTGTGTCTGAATCTTGTCTCTTTACTATGGTTCCCCTCTTGTTTATGATGCTGCTGGAATCAATGAGACAATATTGAAAAATATTGAGTCCTCGGAGAAAAGATTTAATGATAATGCTGACATAAATTTCAAGATTACCTTCTCTCTGAGGTGCTCAAAGCACTTTACATATATCATTCTTCTCAAAAGAGCCATTTACTAACAGCTAGGAAACAGTTGTATTATTCTTCCATTACAGAGAAACTGAGTCACTGGAGGTAACTTTATTCATGCAATCACTACAATGCCTTTTGAAAGCAGGTGCAATTTACATGCTTTTGACAATGAAGTTACCTGAGCTTCCTGTAAATTTCCATACTTGACAGTTATTGTTTTAAAGAAAGCCTCCCTGTCTTACCTCTCTATAATTATACCAAGAACTGGGTAATTCATAATACCTGTTTCTTTGCTGTATATTCACAGTTCATGGATGTCTTCATATTTTATATAATGTCACATAATAAGAACCTCATGTGTATGCAAGAAATCTTCTTTCCCTTCTGTAATCTTCAGAAAAGGGGACCAGGAATGAATGTAGCCTCCTTTCCTTCAGTGGCTTCCTCACACCTCCATGCGACGGTTATCAAACCTGCAACTGGTGGAACTGAGTGGAATCTTCCTCACAGTAGTTTGGATTTTGATCATTTGTTCCCTCATCTGGTGTTATACAAGGTGAACCGAACAAAGAATGAGAGAGCTTTATGAAGACCGCGGGAGTGAAGGAGTTACTAAAAACTAGACTGGGAAGGAAAATGGATTGTCATAATTGTCCACCCCTAAGGGCCACATCCATTTCTCTGGAGTGGCTTTTACATGCATAGGTGTGGAGAGAAAGGTCTATTGATGAGTTCAAGCTGTTATAACAAAGCACCACAGGCTGGGTGGCTTGTAAACAGAAGAGATTTCTCACCATTCTGGAGCCTGGAAGTCTGAGATTGGAGCAAGGGCCCTTTTCTGTGCTGTAGACCGCCAAACTTCTAACTGCATGCGCACATAGTGAAAAGAACTCTAGAGAGCTTTCTGAGGCCTCTTTTGTAAGGGCAATAATCCCATTGGTGAGGGTGCCACCCTCGTGACCTAATTGCCTCTCACAGACCCCGTGTCCTCCTACAATCACCTAAGGATTTCTTCAAAATACAAATTTGGGGGCACACTAACATTAATTCCTAATAAGGAGTTTAGGAGAAATCACATGTTCAAACATTCCACTCTGTGCCAGATACTTGATCCACTTACCAGGTACTCTGGGTGAGATACTGAGTGTTCCTCCCCTAGTTTGTTTGTTTGTTTGTTTGTTTGTTTGTTTCTTTCTTTCTTTCTTTCTTTCTTTCTCTCTCTCTCTCTCTCTCTCTCTCTCTCTCTTCCTTCCTTCCTTCCTTCCTTCCTTCCTTCTCTTTCTTTCTTTCTTTCTTTCTTTCTTTCTTTCTTTCTTTCTTTCTTTCTTTCTTTCTTTCTTTCTTTCTGTGGGTCTATTACCTAATTTTTCTGCTTATCTGTGTAGTTAACTTGCAGAAGACAGAAGGCAGTTTATAAAATGCAAACATTCAGCCAGAAATGCAGACAGATCATCCATCGGAAGGTGGAGACCCAGATACAAACACATGCCTGTCTTAGGAAGGGCTTCCTCCGTGCCTACACAAACTAGAAGCCCATCAACAAAGGCAGGCCACCCCTTTGTGGCTGTATCGATTTCCTTTCTGCCTCACAGGTGGTTCCCGCTGTTCCACAGAGCAGCAGCATAGCCCAGGCTCTTCTCAGTGCCACTGCGTTAGGGAGGGGAGGGTGTACCCACCCCAGACGGGTCCCATCCATCCTCTCTCCCATCTTTTGTGTCTGGAGTTCACACTGCCTTTTGTCATTTCTGCCAGTGGAGTTTCAAAAGCAAGAATCCCACTTCCTTTGGCCACCGGAGAGTGTACAGTATATTTGATGTCTGGGACATCAAACAAATGCTTGTGCTCACAGTGCAGAAATAATCCCAGACAAAAGACAACCGTGGTCATGGAGAGAATACGAAAGAGACAGGGTCAGGAAATTACCAGCCATTTCAAAGAAGAGGCTGTTTCACAAACTCAGTTCACCTCTGAGAACATAATCAGAGCTGGCTGACTGCGGCCCCTGGCTGATGACTACCAGAGGAGTGCAGGGGCTGGGCGGGACCCACCAGCCCCCTTCCAGATAGAGCCTGTACCATCCTGGGAAAGGTGGGCATGGCCAGTTAGTGGTGAATGCAGCATGTACAACCCTAAGGATGGGAACTGTGTCATATGTCCTCTGCTAGGGCTAGGCTGCAAGCCTGGGTGGAGAGTCCGTTGCTCCCTCCTTCCTTTCCTTATGGTGCCTGTGAGTCCACAGGAAGAGGCACCTGGCTCTGGCCCCTCTTGCCCACTAGGTCTTTTAGTCCATCCTCCTCGGGCGAGGCCCTAAGAGTTAAGGGGTGAATTAATTGGAAGAGGGAGGAGGGAAAGCCAGGACCTGGGAACTGCAAATCAAAGGAGCATGTCTCCCCAGAGGGCTGGGGAACCCTGCTCACAGTAGCAGTTCAAGTTCACCTTGTGTAGAGGGAAAGAGGAGTGTTAATGGCTCTGTAGGAAGAGGAGAGGAGAGGGAAAGAGGGATAGAAAATCAAGAGAGAGAGAGAGGGGAGAGAAGAGAGAGGCGCAAATCCAAATGTCGATGTGTAGACTCAGTGAGGAGAGCCTGCTGGCTGACAGGGTGATTTATTGGATTCTTCCAGTTAATCACTGCCGGCCTGTGGCCAAACGGATCTCCAGCAAAGCTGAAAGGCAGCGGAGGGAAACAGGCTTATAAGCATAAAGCCGCATAATGGTGTTCAATGAAGTGTGAGACTTTTAGTTCAGTCTCGCTGAGCCGGCCGCACCGCCAGAATGTCAAAGAGGGATTGTGGGTGGAAAAATTATGGATTTAAACTGCTAGCTGTAAATGAGGTCAATATGTCTGGTTCATAAACAGTCCGAGCCTATTCCAAGAATGCAGTGAGGGGGAAAATTAGCGTGAAGCCAACACCGTAGACAAACCTCATTGAGATATAATTGCAGCTATAAATACAAGCGAAAAGCTTACCGAGTGCAATAAAATACAGACACGCTTTTTTATTCCCCCTTCTTCTTCCTTCTTTGAATCCGTGCATTTGTTAAGGTTGCGCATCTCTAATGCTCCTTTCATCCCCCCCCCACCACCCCTCCTAGTGACACCCAGTGTTGCAATTAATTGAGTGTTCTTGATCTCCCATTCCATTTTATTCGGGTGAGATTGGAAAAAATCAAAAGAGCACATCTAAAGCATTTTCTTCCCTTTTGCTTCTCTATTTGAATCAGGTTGAAATGTGTGAAAAAAAAAAGCAGTGCTTATTTTTTTATGAAGGGGAAAAAAAATCCAAGTAAAAAGGCTTTTTAAACCAATACATCTGTTAGATCATTTGAAGCTCAATTTAATGAAGGGACATCAAAGGTACCCACAGGGTCTTATGGTGGGCATTCTTTGGAGGGCTACCTGGTCTGGCCTCATGAAATAGGGACTCAAAATTAATATTTTTTTCATGTTCTCCTTTTCTTTAAGCTCCAAAGACTCTCATTACTTTGTTTTGCACTGGCGCTCAGAGGACAGAGGACAGACATTAGCAAACTTGCTTTGCCCAGTTTAAAAGCCGATACAGTAATAAATTGAAGTCTAATAGCTCTGGTCAGGCTGTCTTTCCCCCTAAACCAATTGATTTAAATGGCAGTAATTTGGCCAGCGAGGCTAGTCCTGTTTAAATTAAACCCATTAATATAATAGCACAGGTCCTGAATGAAATCCATCTGCAGGGAAGGCGGCCACCACTCAGTAGTTTCATAACCATGAGGGGGGATGTCCTGGAATGCCCACAGTCCTGCAAACAGGAATTACAGGTTACAGGCTAGATTCCAGAAGGGAGGGGGTCATGGAGGGACTTAGAGTGAGAAAGAGGAGAGAGAGAGAGAGAGAGAGAGAGAGAGAGAGAGAGAGAGAGAGAGAGAAGCTAGAGTACATATAGTCAAGGCAAGTGAGAAAACAACCTACTGATTTCAAGGGAAATGACCTTGGTTGTTAACAATGAAAGGTTAATTGTGTTAATAATACCAGACAAGGTTCCTGTGGGAAAAGCCTGCAGGCCCCTTCTCCCTCCCACCCCATCTCACGGAAGAGATTTCTCTTTTTTAATTGTTCCTATTAAATCTTTTATACCACCCAAATATACACACAAAAAAATAATAATTTTTTCAATGTGGGGCATTGGTCTTTCCCTCTGAAGGTCTGCGCATGCATGAAATTTTAGCATTGGCTATCAAGATAATGTCTGCACTACGCACACACTTGGTTCAGAAAGGTGTCCTTTTCGGGTTTACACTAAGGAGTCCACACCAGAGGGGTTTGGATTGCGAATCAGGAATGAGGCTGCTATTCTCATCACGGATTCTGAGTCAGTGTTTAAACCACAGCAAATTGTCTGCCATCTGTTCAAAGGGAAGAGTGCTTCCTAAACAGACCACAGAGGATTTGAACCAGGGAGCTATGGAGTTGTGGGGGACTTTGGCATTTATGCATATTTGAAGGGTGTCAGTGAAATAATGCCACACATGTCTACAAGTGGCTGACGACAAGGCCTACCTAATTACATTATGGAAGCATCTCACTGGGGCTGAGGATCAGGACTGCTGGGTCTAGCCCATCTTTTTCATACAAACTTTTTTGTGTGTCTACAGCCTGGGCAGTCACGGGCACATTACTTTGAGTTTATTTCCTGGCTAAAAGAAAAAAAAAAATGGAAATGGAAAAAATGTGTTCTCTGCATTCCTCACAGGTTGTTTTCACTGTCTATGAGAGAAAGTGTAAAAAATAGCAGTGTTGAGCGCAGTTAAGACAGAGGCAGCATTAGTGGTAGAACCATTACTACACTTACAACACGGACAACTAATGTATAAGCAATGACATACATTTATCATGTAGTTCAGATATTTCATTCATATATAATTGTAAGAAAAGATTGCATGGATGAACCCAGGTTTTAGTGGCTACTTGCCATGTCTGGGATACTCTGCTAGGATCTCTCCCCTATGCTACTTACTTTATTCCTCATGCGATCAGAGGGTGAGGTAAAGATTCTGATCTTCCATTTTATAAGGGAGAAAATTTAAATTTTAGTCCATATAAGTTCCAATATTCTTTGAGGGCACAATGTTCTCCTTCCTCCAAAGGCCACTAGATATTTTTAACCAATCTGTGCTTAATTTAGCCTAAGAGGTTTAAATGCTAATATTGCAGTAGTTCATTTTTCATGACTATAATGAAAAACCTGAGGTAGGCTACTTGTGGTGGTTTGAATGAGGAATGTCCCCCATAGGCTCCAAAGTATTTGAATATTTGGCCCTTGTTCCTGGCATTGCTTGCAGAGCTTTAAGAGGTATAAGCACATTACTACATACCAGCTTGGGGGGTTCTTAAGCCTTGTCCCATTGCAGTCCCCCTCTCCGCTTCCTGTGTGTGCTTGGAGATGCGAGCATCTCTGCTCTGGCTGCCTCCTGACATGGCTTCTTGCCACGATGGACTTTTATCCCCCTGGAACTATAGGCTAAATAAACTCTCCTTGGTCGCAGTGCTTTATCACAGCAACAGAAAAGTAACTAATACACTACTTTATAAAGAAAGGAAGTTGATTTAGCTTGCTGGAGAATCAAGGGTGTGACACTCTCATCAGCATGGCTCTGGCAAGGACTCATGTCAGATCGAAACAGGAAATAGGAAGACAGTGAGTGAGTTACTCAGGTATGTCAGGGCTCAGGGATTCCACAAGAATTACTTTAGTCTCTTGAGAGCATGCTTCCATGACCTAGGGATCTACTCGGGACATCTTTGTTTTTTGGGTTTTTTTTTTTTCGGTCTTTTTGAGACAGGGTCTCCCTGTAGCTCTGGCTGTCCTGGAACTCACTCTGTAGACCAGGCTGGCCTCAAACTCACAGAGATCTGCTTGCCTCTGCCTCCCAAGTGATAGGATTAAAGGCGTGCGCCACCACACTCGGCTACTCGGGACATCTTTTAAGAATTCATACAATGCATGCAGGTAATTCAATATATTAAATAAGAATTAGTCCAGCCGGGCGTGGTGGCGCACGCCTTTAATCCTAGCACTCGGGAGGCAGAGGCAGGCGGATCTTTGTGAGTTCAAAGCCAGCCTGGTCTACAGAGTGAGTTCCAGGACAGCTGGGACTACAGGGAGACCCTGTCTCGAAAAGACAAAAAATAAAATAAAATAAAAAGAATTAGTCCTACTGAAACATATATGTGGCATAAAAACATGCATAACAAGTATGGCTAATACAAACAACTTGAACCAAGCAATAGAGATTCTTCAATATTTAGAATCTTTTTGAATTCAATATAAACTTTAAGATACAGGAAATTATCTTATGTTTGAAAAAGAGCCAGGTGTGGCGGTGCACGCCTTTAATCCTAGCACTTGGGAGGCAGAGGCAGGTGGATTTTTGTGAGTTCAAGGCCAGCCTGGTCTACAGAGTGAGTTCCAGGACAGCTGGGGCCACAGGGAGACCCTGTCTCGAAAAGACCAAAAAAAAAAAAAAAAGGAATATTTTATGGGAGCCATTCAATTAGTTGAGATTCAATTCCATTTGCATCCCAGCGTCATATGTCTCTGAACTGTCCTCAGACATGAAGCCCTGAAGGCTTATTTTCCTCTCAACAGTACTTTCCATCCTTCAGAGTGTGAGGGGACAGAGAAAAGTAAGTGCTCTCACAGGACACTGTACCGTGCCCTGTCATTTCCTCTGAGCTTTATGATTGGTTCTGATATCACCACCACCCCCCAGAGCAAAGAGAAGAAGGCCGTTTTCAGAAGTTCCCAAGTCTATGCACTCCTTAGTGAACTGCACAGAATCAATGCCTGTGTAGACTACTCAAAGGAGAATTAATGATAACAAAAACAAAAGACACCAACACCTTCAAAACTGACTTTGTGTCTGACATTCTGAACTCTGCTCCTAAGTACAGAGCATGGACTCTACATACGATATGGTGGTCAAAGTCTCAGAACATTTGAAGACAGAATCTAGGCCAAGTTAGATTTCACTCCAGTGTAGCTGGCAGAGTAACCAATGATGTGGGAGTTCTGGGGGAGAATGAGGTCATATAACCCTCAGACCAGGCCTCTGCCACTCTGTCTACCACTGCACGGCTCTTACAATTGGTATATCCTCAGTGCCCTAATGAGAATGTCTCCCTTCAATCAGATTTGGAACAATTTTGGAAGATAGACAATGAAGAACCTGCCTTGCCTGGTTACCAGGATGCATTTCTCAATGTTATGAGGGCAGGTTTGGTCCTTCTCTGAGAGAGATCAAAGACTAGAATTCTAAATGTCTATCTCATCTGGAGTCTAGGAGATAGGCAAAATAGGTATTTTTAATCCATATCCGACTACGAGTAAAATAAGAAAGGGTGATTTCCCCACACCGACAGGGCTAAGGTACTTTATGGGTGGAACATGTTCATTATTAAACAAATATTTAATGACTGTTAATTCTTAAAGACGGTTCCCAGCATTAGAAAATACTGCATTAGAAAATAATAGGCTCTTTTTGAACTCACATTTTTGGCTTGTAGTTGTTATGGAAAGGTGGGTAATTAAGGTAAGAACACATACACAATACGGGCGGAGAAACACTGTGAAGAAACAGAAGCAGCATCTGGAGCTTGGATGCCCTTTTGGATAAGATGGCATTTGAACAGATCTGAATGAAGTCAGGAAATAGTATTTAAGGAGAAGGATGAGCACGTGAATCTCCTGAGGCATGGTGGTGCTTGTCTGGTTAAGGCTTTCAAATTAAGTTTCTTAATGTAAATCCTGAGTTCTCTCAATTATTCAGTGCAGTCAGTGTTAATATCCTGTGAGTGCGGGCACAAGAGATCTTCTAAGGGAAAAGACAGACAAAAGCCACTGACAGCCTTAATTTGCAGCCAAGCCTTGGCCACTACCAAGATTTGAGCCCTGACATTGACATGTCATGGAAATGTCATCCAAAAAGCAGTAGAAATCTACAACATTTCCCAAAATTCTGAACCGGTCCCTGCTGTCTAGACACCACCATCTCCATGGAAGGAGCTGCTGGACTTTGGAACCTTCCGTCCTGTTCTGTTTCTCATTCACCAAGCTCAATCACCACCAAAGCAAAAATGCTGAGTCACAGATCTAGGGAAAGAAGAGCATGTGGGATGGCTAAAATAGCAGAAGTAAGCTTGGATTGTGGGTTGACTTCTTCAAATTAACAGAATTATAGAATACCTTTCTGTTTACCAACAAGACTCCCTGAGTAATTGCTAGGTCCTGCTTTAAACACCAGACACCCAGGGCTAGAATCAATGCTGTAATATTTTCTTAGAAAATCACTCTTTCCAACAGAGTTGAGCCCACATGTTGAGGGACTAGAAGCCCTGGACAGACAGGAAAAGGGCCACCAATAAGTCACAAAGATGGCAAACTTCCAGTTGTTTCTTCACCTTAGACAAAGGTCTGGGGACTCTTTCTGCCACCAACACTACCCCTCTTTTGGCTGACTAGTCCAAACAAGTTCGAATAAGTTGAAGGCTGAATCTGGACATAACCTTGCTTGAAACTTTGAAGCTATTAGCCCTCTCCCTGATTTTTAAGTTGGCCAATCCAAAATCAGAGGAGGTGAACCCATCCTGCACCACCAAGAATACAAGGCCTTCTTGGGGGCCTTGGATTTCAGTTTTCAAATCTCCTCTCTGAAAGAGAGAGAGAGAGAGAGAGAGAGAGAGAGAGAGAGAGAGAGAAAGAGAGAGAGAGAGAATTTATTTTTGTCTTTTCCAGACAGGGTCTCCCTATAGGCTCAGCTGGCCTGGAACTCACTCTGTAGACCAGGCCTGCCTTGAATTCACAGAGATCCTCCTGCCTCTGCCTCCCAAGTGCTAGGATTAAAGGTGTGCGCCACCACACCTGTCTTAAAGATGGTTCTTAGCTGTCTGTAAATGTTGGAAATCGAAACCAGGTCCTCTGTGAGAGCAGTTGGCACTCTTAACTGCCAAGCCATCTCTCCAACCCCAAGAATTTATTTTTAATATAATTTGTTGCCCTGTAGGGCCTCAGAGTACTCTGGCCTTTTAATTCTTTAATTGCTGAGAAAATGAACTTGATCAAGACTCCTAGATAGTAACAACATGTTATATTGTTATATATTAATAATGAGTATATAATCAATAAATGATTGTTTGCATGTGCTACCTTTGCTACAGGGTAGAAGTCTTTTGTTGTGGGCTTTAATAGTGGTGAGGATACTTACCGTGAGGGCTACTGTGATGGTTAATCATGGGTGTCAACTTGACTGGACTAAGGAACAAATAAAAGGATCTTCAGATTGGACCACCTCAACCTGGATGGCCCACCCCAAATGTGGGCATTACCCTCTGCCGGCAGGCAGTATAAAGGGCCACGACAGAGGGAGCTGGTCTCTTTTTTCCTGAGGCTGGCCTCTCTCTTACTGGTGAGTTTGTCTTGCTGCTGTGATCAACCCTTCAGATCCCAGCGTGTACTGAGACTGGCAGATCTCCTGGAATCCACTGGGCCTTCAGCACCGGATTGGGACTACTGAGACATCCAGCCTTGCGGACTGAGCAGTTCCCTGGATTCTCAGCCTCTCCAGTTCGGAGCGGCTACGTTTGGACTACTTGATCTCACTCACGTGAGCAAATCAATAAATTGTATATAGTTATATATTTGTCCTGTTGCTTCTGTTTCTTTAGAGAACCCTGACTAATACAGCTACCATCTACCAGACTTATTTTGTTGCTGTAGTTGGGGTGGGATTTTTTTTCTTTTTTTACTTTTTGATATAAACTCTCATTAACTCAGGCTGTCCTGATTCTTCTGCGTCTTGAGTGCTGAGATTACAGACTTGTGTCCCCATGCCTGGCTCTGAGCAGATTTTTAAGTACATGGTATATTATTATTATTATTATTTATTATTTATCTATGGGCACAATATTCTCTGTTGGCTCTCTAGAGGTCATTCATTTGGAATAACTGAAATTTGCACATGTTGATGAATCACCTTCCCTGTGCCTCACCACCTCAACACCATTCTTTTGTGTGTGTGTGTGTGTGTGTGTGTGTGTGTGTGTGCTTTTATTGATGTTTTGTGTATTTCAGACATTATTTTTCAATTCAGTTCAGGCATATTCCCCTTTCCCTTCCTCCCACCCCACCCCATGCATTCTGCCATAACTGTCCCACATCTTTCTGTAAGTCTTTTTTATTTTATGCTTAGGAATTTACATTTTCCTCCATGAATTTTATATTATTCTAAAATATGGATACATACTCTCCACCCATATACAGTAATTACAGAGTCTGAAAATAATTGGTGGGTGGATTCTAGAGCCCATTGAGAGATTCACATTATAAAAACATAGTTGCTTTCAGATAAACAAAAATATGACCATACTGTCGTTCAGCTTGCCTTTCATGTGGAGGATTTGGTGTTAGCATCCACAAATGAGGGAAACCATTCTCCGTTTGTCTTTCTGGGATTGTGTTACTTCACTCAGCATAATGGCTTCAAGCTCCATCCATTTACCTGCAAAGTTCATAACACCTTTCTTTACTGATGAATGTGTTGATGTACCACATTTTTGTCATCCACTCGTCTGTTGAAGGGCATTTGGGTTGGTTCCAGCTCTTTGCTATTGTGAAGAGAGCCGCAATAAACATGGATGAGCATGTATCTTTACGGTAAGATGAGTCTTTGGGGTATATATCCAGGAGCAGTATGACTGGGTCAGGTGGTAGGCTCATTCTGATTCTTTTAAGGGTTCTCCACACTGCTTTCCATAGTGGCTGTACAAGTTTACATTCCCACTAGCAGTGGATGAGTGTTCCCCTTTCCTCACAACCTCTCCAGTATATGTTGTCTTTTGTTTTCTTGATCTTAGCTAGCTGTATTGGAGTGAGATGATATCTGAGAGTTTATGAAAATACATCTACATATTTTCTTTATATTAGTGCCCTAGTGTGGGGACCAATCCCAAGGCTGACCCATCCCTGGCTCCCTGGGAACCATAGCAAGGAGCAGCATAGAGAATGCCTACAGACACACTTCTGGGAGACTTGTCTCTTGCAAACCTCATTTATTCTTCCTCTGTTACAAGTTCATATAATGAAAAGCAAGGGTCTCAGAAAGTGTGGGAAAGGGCCAGGATTCAGAGGAAAGTGAAATTAACCAGATGCCCTTATACAGAGAGGATGGAGGAGAAGCTTCATAGATAAATTTTGGGTGATAAACAACTTTGAGGGAAGGCAGTTAACCATTGAGAGCACACATAAATCTTGGTAAAAGCAAGTAAGACAGATAACAATCATAGGTGCACTTAGGTCCTGAGTAAAGCAGGCAAAACTAGAGGAAGACAGATAACAATCAATGAAGACTGTCCAGGATAATTTTCCCATAGAACAAAAGGAAGGTTCAGGGCTTAGCACATGTGTCCCATTTGGTGTTCCAATCGACAGGGTTTGATGAACCCGCTATTTTCAGCAGCCCATCCCCCCATCTGGGCCCTGAGCTGCTTCAGCAGTCCTGAGCACTTTATTTTAAATTAATTCATCCCAGTCTCTAACACCCTAAATTAGTTAGCAACAATCATTAAGTTCAACTACAACTTTTAGTGGCTTGAAAGTTATTTGTTTCTAGCACTAAACAGTATTCCATTGAATGGATATACCACCCACCCTCCCTCACTGGTCCCATTTGTTCCACCAGGCAACTTCATCTGTACTTTCATGCCTTCTGTACATAGATGACTTTATAAATCCATAAAGTTCAGGAACCATAAACATGGGAAAACATGTGCTATGTCTTCCAAAGACTGACTTCATTTACTATGTTTATTTCCTTAATAAACTTTCCTTTGAATGCTGGCCCTTTCCCACACTTTCTGATACATTTTCCTGCAAATGACACAACCTCATTCTTCTTTATGGCTTAACAAAATTTCTTTGTATAAATAAACCACATCTTCATCATCCATTCATGTATCAGTGGGCACCTAGTTTGGTTCCTTATACCTATGCTCGTTCTATTAGTTCGCTTATTGTGAATAGTGCTGTGTAAGTATTGATGTGCAGTATCTCCATGGTATGTTGACTTGGCATCTTTTGGGGGGTCAAATAATAAGAAGCTGTAGTAATATAGTTGGGTCATAAGATATGTCTATTTTTTCAGTTTTATGAGGAATCTCCATATTGATTTCCATGGTAGTAAGACTAATTTACATCCGCACCGGCAGTGAATAAGGGTTCCCAGTTGTCTACCTCCTTCCTAACATTTGTTGTCATTTGTTTCCTTAATGATGATGTTTTAATTGGACTCTCCATGCAGATTTGATTTGCATTTCTCTGATGGCTAGTGATGGCAAACATGTTTTCATATGTGGATTGGCCATTTGTATTTAATCTCTTGAGAACCATGTGTTAATTTCATTAGACTATTATTTATTGTGTATGTGTTTACATTGTTGAATTTGTTGTATATTCTGGATATTAATCTTCTGTCACATGTAAAGCCAGGAAAGATTTTTCTTTTTTTGACATTCTGTACGCTGTCTCATCACTTCATAAATTTGCTATGCAAAAGTTTTTAAATTTCATGAAATCCCATTTATAAATTGTTGGTTCTATCTGAGTGACTGGAATCATATTAAAAAGTCCTTGACCAGAGCTGGGGGTGGTGGTACAGGCCTTTAATCCTAGTACTTGGGAGGCAGAGGTAGGTGGATCTCTGTGAGTTCAAGGCCAGCCTGGTCTACAGAGCAAACTCTAGGCCAGCTGGGACTTAAGGGAGATCCTGTCTCAAAAAGACAAAAAAAGTCCTTAACCATGCCAATATAGTAAAGTACTTTCTCTAATTTTTCTTCTATCAAATTTGGATTTTCATATCTTACATTAAGGTCTTTGGTTTATTTGAAATTTATTTTTTTTTTAATTTATTTTTGAGACAGGTTCTCCCTTTAGTCCCAGCTGGCCTGGAGCTCGCTCTGTAGACCAGGCTAGCCTTGAACTCAGAGATCCCCCTTGAAATTTATTTTGTAGAGGGTAAGAGATAGGGATCTAAGTTTATTCTTCTACATGTCTATATCCAGCCTTCACAGAACCATTTATTAAAGGGGTTGTTTTATTTTCCAATATCAGATGGTTTTAAGAGTGAGTGTTTGTATCTGGGTCTTCTATTCTGTTCCATTTAGCTGCATGCTTGTTTTTGTGCCAGTACCATGCTGTTTTTATTATTATTGTTCTTAAAACAACTTGAAATCAGATATGGGAATATCTCTAGTATTTTTTCTCAGAATTATTTTTGGCTATTCAGGGTCTTTTGTGCTTCAAGGTAAATTTTAAGTTGTTTTTTTATTTCTATGAAAAAATGACATTGGGATGCTGGAGAGATGGCTCAGTAGTTAAGTGCACTGGATGCTCTTACAGAAGACATAGGTTTAATTCCCAGAACCCAAATAATGGCTAACAACCATCCATAACTCAGTTCCCAACTATTTTATTTTATTGAGGCAATTATGAATGGTTTTTTTCCATTATTTTTTTCTCAGTATTTGTTACTGTTTTATAGGAAGGTTACTACTTTTATATGCTAATTTTGTATTGTCATTTTGCTGAATATGTTTATTGGAATATTTAAAATCTCATGTATAGAATCATGTCATCTACACATAAAGATACTTTGACTTCTTCCTTTCCTATTCATATTCCTTTAATTTCCTTCTCTTGTCTTATCTCTACCTGAGATTCAAGCCCTACACTGAATGGAAGTGAAAAGAGTAAGCAGAACACACTTGTCTCATTCATGATCTTAGAGAAAATGCTTTGAGTTTTTATTCATTTATTAATAACAATTTTGGCTCTATGTTTGTCATATATAGCTTTCTGGTAACTTGCTATGTAGACCAGGCTGGCCTCTATCTCTCACAGAAATCCACCTGCCTCTGCTTTTAAGTGCTGGGATTAAAGGCATGTGTCACCATGTCCAGCTCAAGGTATGTTCTTTCTATTCCTAGTTTCTTCAGTGTTTTTTAAAATCATGATAAAAGAGATTGGATTTTGTCAGAAACCTTTTTGTATCAATTGAGATGATCATGTGATTTCTGTCCTGGAGCCCTTTGTGATCTTTTACATTTACTGATTTGCCTATGTTGAACCATTGTACATCTCTGGAATAAAGTTACTTGATCATGGTGATTGGCCTTTCTATTATATTCTTGAATTCTGTTTCAAGTATTTTACTAATAATTTTTTCTGGGATTAAAGGTGGTTGCCATCACACCCAGCTCTCCAGGAACTTTTTAATTGCTATCTTGATTTCTTCAAGGACTAATTCATTATTTAGTCATTGACTTTGTGTTTGTTCTAGGGTTTTTCTTACTGTTGATTCGTAGTTTTATCCTACTGTGGTCAGACAGAATAAAAGAAATTATAATTTTCCTCTGTGTTAAGACTTCTTTGGTATCCTAAGATATGATCTATTTTAGAAAAAGTTTCATGGGCTACTGAGAAGAAAGGGTGTTCCACAGTGTTTATTTGTTTGTTTGTTTGTTTGTTTGTTTGTTTGTTTGACAGTGTCTCCCTAGTCCTAGTCCACCTGAAAGTCACAGAGATCCACCTGCCTCTGCCTCTCAAGGGCTGGGATTAAAGGTGAGTACCAGCATTTCTGGAGCATTTGGATGGGATGGTCTATAGATGTCTGTTAAGTATATTTGATCTATTAGTTCCCTTAACTCAGATGTTTCTCTGTTTTCTATTGGGATGGACCTATCTATGGATGAAAGTGGGATAGCAAAATTATCCAGTATTACTGTGTTGGGGATTAGTTTGTATCTTTAGATCCAATAGGTGATTATTTCACAAATTATGTACACAGGTGTTCATATATGTTTACAATTGCAATTTTATCTTGGTGAAATTTTCATCCTCTGTCTCTCTCTGTCTCTCTCTGTCTCTCATAGCAAACATGTCATTGGGGTTTATTTCTTCAGGCAGGAAAGAAAAAAGAAGGTAAATATTAAATGCTCCCCTCCCTCCCCCCATTGGAAGGTAGTCTGAGCTAAGCAGCAAATACAAAGTGTAGCTATAGTATCTGGACTTGTAAGTCCTAGTCTATCAGTGGAGTAGTATACGATGGTGTTCTAGTTTGCTTGAAATTTCTACAACAAAACCCTCTGATCAATACCAACTTAGGGAGGAAAGGGTTTATTTGTCTTACATCTCCAGTGTCACAGTTAACCACTTAGGGAGCCCACGACAGGAACACAGGGCAGGAACCTGGAGGCAAGAGCTAAAGCACAAGCCATGGAGGGAAGCTGCTTACAGGCTTGCTCCCCTGGCCCATGCTCAGCCTGCTTTCTTATACAATCCAGGACCGACTGCCCGGGGTGGTGCTGCTCACAGTGGGCTGGGCCTTCCCACAACACTTGACAATCAAGAAAATGCCTCACAGACATGGGCACATGCCAGTCCAATGGAGGCAATTCTCCAACTGAGGCGTGTCAAGTTGACAACTAAAGCTATCCAGCACAGATGATGTCCTTACTGGACTAGGTGGAGGCTTTCTTAGAAGCTGCCCTTCCCCACAATTCAGTCTGTTACAATTAGATACATTCAATGCAAAAACATGTCTAAAGGTGTGACTACCTCTAATGATGAGATGTGTTCCAGGGAACAAGCTATGATGCTTCCTGTATATTCCTGGGTGGCAAGGGTCTTCACGGAGGTGATCAGAGCTTCTCAGATTGGTTTTATTGCTTTTCCTGGAGCCCTGTCCTTCCTCTTACCTGTTCCTCTTGGATATACCATAACCAACTGCAAGCCCCCTTGTTTTCCCTCTCTCAGTGTTCCCAATCTTTTCTCTTACCCCCAAACACTCATTTTTGACCTTAACATTTGCTTTCATGGTAACATTCCCCTCAAGGATGTGGGACCCAGCCCATTAGGGCCTGGGGGCATTAGCTGCTCTGGCTACTTCTGAATGCCTGGATTCTTCCTTAGAGCTCCTGCTGAGAAATGCTGGGATGTGTGGTGTTTCTTAACTTCTTGACTTTGGTTTGAAAACTATTGTTTTTATGATATTATAATAGCAGCCCACACTTGCTTTCTAGTTTCATTTGCTTGGAATATCTTTTTCTATCTTTCTATCCTAAGGTTGTGTCTGTCTTTAATGATAGCATGCGTTTCTTAGAAGCGATAAATAGAAGGATCATGTCTTTTATTTATTTATTTTTGCTTGTTTGTTTTTTTGGTGTTTTTGAGATAGGGTCTCCCTGTAACCCCAGCTGGCCTGGAACTAGCCCTGTATCCCAGGCTGGCCTTGAATTCATAGAGATTCACCTGCCTCTGCCTCCCAAGTGCTTGGATTAAAGGCACGTACCAGCACACCAGTCTTAAAGATGGTTCTTAGGCAACATGTGGGTGCTGGGAATCGAACCTGGGTCCTCTGCAAGAGCAATTGGTGCTCTTATCCACTGATCATGTCTTTTAATCTAATATACTAGTATGTGTGACTGAGGAATTTAGTCCATTGATATTCAAATTTATTGTCGAAAGATATACATTACTACCTGTCATTTTGTTGATTTGGTTGCATTTGGTGTCTTTCCAATTCCATTCCTTGACTACTGTAGCATAGATTATTGTCTTCTGTAACCTGTGTGTATTTATCTGTCTTCAATTCAAAGCAGACCTTCAAGCATCTTGTATAAAGTATTTGAGTTCTTTACTTTAGTGGTCTTGAGTTCTAGGTTAGTGACCACTACTTTAGAGGTCTTGAGTTGTCTTGGCTTATTTTTTCATCACGGAAAGTTCTCCTTCAGTTATGACAAATAGTTTTGGTGGTTGTAGTGATCTGGATTGGCCACTCTCTTTCAGTACTTGGAATATATTGTTTATCTTTTTCTGACTTTTATGGCTTCTGTTAAGAAATCTTTGATGTTCTAACAAATTTTCCTTTACATGGGACTTGTCTATTACAGATTTCACTATTTTTTTTGGTTCTCTATTTTTTTTTAACTATAATGTGGTCTGAGCAAGTTTTTTCTGGTCTTGTCCATGTGACTTCTCCTGAGTCTTGGTGGTCATCTCTCTAGATTTGGGAAGTTTCTGTTATTTTTTATTGAATACATTATTTATGCCCTTAGTCTAAAGTTCTCCTTCTTCTATTCCTGGGATTCATAAATTTGATCTTTTAATGATATCCCATTGGACTTGCATGTTCTGTTAATTTTTTCAGATTATTTTATATTTGTTGATACTGGAATATCTTAATTCTCTTGTCTTGTTTTCCATGCCTCATTCTCTTCCTTACTTGATCCATTCTATTGATAAGTTTTTCTGCATCTTATTTTATTTTTAATATTTTTTTTTATTTTATGTGTGTGAGTGTATTGCCTGTGTGTATGTAAGTTTACCCATGCTCTGAAATGCCCACAGAGGTCAGAAGAAGGCATTGGATCCCACAGGGCTGGAGATACTGATGGTTGTTAGGCACCATATGGATGCAGTGAACCAAACCTGGGTCCTTTGCAAAAGCAGCTAAGGATCAGTGCTGTAACCACTGAGCAATCTTTCCAGCCCTTCTACTGCATTTTAAAAATTACTATTTGACTCACTGAATTTTTCATTTCTAAATTTTCAAATTTTTTTTTTTTTTAGGTTTTCTATGTCTTTATTGAATTTCTGTTCACATCTTATGTAGGAATGAAACTTTGCCTGGCTCGAGTTTTAGAAGGTCATCATTACAAAGTGAAGGGAGGAAGAGGTAGGGGAGGGAGAAGTAAACATGCAGTCTGCAGCAAGACTAGAAGGGAATACACAGTAGTCGACTTTGGGGAGAGGCACATAGAACAATTTCCTGAAGCAAGACTACTTGCAGATATTTCTGCAGGAATTTAACACAATGAAAACAAAGTTAAAAACATAATTAAAGCCTTTTGAAGACAGCATAATAAAAATACATTAGATTTTTTTTAATAAAATCACATCAGTCAATATTTTTTCCGTGATGTCCTGGGTTTTGAATTCTTTCTCTTCTATCACACTTCATGTAGCAAAATGCCCTGATGGGGGAGGTGAGATTTGTGGTTTTGATTCAATGTTAGTAATCCGCATTTAAGGTGTGTGTTGTCCCAGTGGTGTTTAGATTTCTTGGATTGACTTTCTGGGACACCTGTGCAGAGCTGAGCTGAGAGGCTCTCAGTTCCCCCCCTTGACCCTATCTCTGGTTCTTCAGGGCTGTGTGCTGCAGGGAAGAGTCCTTGGTGCCGGCTCACAGCGGCTTCAGCAGCAGCCTTTGGAGACAGCCTGCCTCAGCTTCAGCCCCTTGGCTTTCTGCCTAGAGAAGTGAATAGGATTCTTGGTTTTTCTGGCTCCACGGCCTGCTCCAAATTTTCCCTCTGGTCATTGCATGACAGCAGTATATGGGGCAGGAGAGAGTGCACGCCATGGGCTGGTGGGTCCTAGTGACCTCCGCCAGACACTATACAACGCTTCAGTGTCTTTTGCTCTAGTGCGACACTGCCTGTTATTTATGCAGACCTTGGTGGTCTGGGTAACTCTTCCTGCAGGACCAGGGTGTGTGAGGGGCAGCTCTTCCCTGTGGTTTCTACTGAACTCACCCAAGTCATCCATTGTGGAGCTATCACCTGGCTTGATAAATTCTCTGGATCATAATTTTTAGGGTCGATGGATGTTATTATTTGTACAGTCAATGTGCCAATACATGTGTGGCTGTGGAAACCTCTATAAAAGATAACTCATTGCTCATTTAATTTACATTTTCGGCAGACTGAAAAGTCGGAGCTCATTAACTTGCCAAGCTTCTCTTCTATAAGTTGAATATATTTATGTCCCTTTATGGTCTGTCCTCTCTTGGACAGTGTCCTTGTGATGTGAGTGCATGGTCTCTCCAAGACCTTACTCCCTGTGGCTTCCATTAATCCTTTCAATTACCCCAAAGAAAGCAAATCTGTTCATATTTTCCAGTTCCTAACTGTTCAATGCCAAGAATGGATGCTAACTACACTCAGATTCAGTTCCATACTTTTTGCCATCTATTTTAGCATATAGATTTATCAAAGCAACAGGTATACATATACTTAATTCCCAATAATTAGAAATAACAGGATTAGAATAACCTTCAGAAAGAAACTAAGTTGCTACTAAAATATGGATAGGTATCTTTGTAAAGTGTGAAACAGAAGTCTGCTACATTGAAAACTGTCAAGCCTAATATTTATGCCTGTTCACAGGGCTTGTTTGCAGAGTAAATACACCGCTAGTTTTACCTAGCTGCATAGTCATTAATACAGCTGAAGAAATAAAAAGAATTATTGCCAGCTAGTTTTCACTCCTCTCCATTCTGCTCAAAACTATATTAATTTTGTGTGATCATACACATTTACTTATACTGTGATATTTTGTTCTGTGTACTTTTTATGTCAAGCACTTGCTGCCCCCTTTAATCTCTTATTTTTATTCAATGAAACTGAAGCATTTTACACTCAATGTCTTTGGCTTCCAGTCTTTATTCAGTATCTATGTGTGTCTTGTTTATCTAATAGCTAATTTTGAGGTATCTCTTGCATCCCCAAATAGAAGTCTAATTTAAAAGTAAAGGGAGGAAGGATTCTTTTATTTTTATTGTATTTTTCAGTGTTTCTACTTCAGTATTTTTCCTAGCTTTATCAAAGTAGAGTTGGCACATAAAACTGTATACTCAGAGTGTACAGCATGATGGTTCGATATATACTGTGAAGATTTTACAGTGTACAGGAGTTCTGTGCTCTCCTATTTCAATCATCACACCACACTAACATTTTTATCTCTTGCCTTTTTGAAAACCACCATTCTGACAGGGGTGGAGTGATAATTCACAATGGTTTTAATGTCCATTTCTTTCACGACATGGGATGTTAAGCATCTTTTGAACACATGTTGGCCATTTGTTTGTCTTCTCTGTCTGTTTTGGGGGGAATGTCTGTCTGTTCATGTCTTTTGCCCATTTTTTTAAATTAGGGTTATTTGTGGGGGGGGTTGTTTTTGTTTTTGTGTTTTTTTGTATCTTAGGCTGTTCAGCACCTTGTGTACCATGGATAGTTTTACGTGAGCTGTACAGTTTTCATGTTCTGCCTAGCTGCAGGCTGGCTGCTCTGTTTGTTGGCTGTTTTCTTTTCTATGCTGGCTTTCTAGTTCTGCACAATTCCATTTACCTGTTTTACCCTGTGCTGACTGTGATTCAGGAATTGCATCTGAGAAATCATTGCCAAGACTAGTATCAAGAATTTTCCTTATGTTTACTTCGAGGAGTTTTGCTTTCTCTGGCTGTAACGTGTAAGTCTGTAATCCATTTTCAGCTACATTTTCTGTATGGTGTAAGGTAAGATTATAATTGATTATTATTATTTTTAGTTTTGGATTTGTTGAAAAGACTTCTTTTTCTAATTGTGTATCTTGACACTTCTCAAAGATATGCCAATTGAAAGTGGAAAATTCCATTTTGAGATTAGAAATTCTGGCTAATTGTCTATGGACAAAGATGTAGCATAAGAGTGTTTGTGTACATATATATATATATTTTAATTCAGCTTAAAAACTTTTTCTTTACGTATTTTATATTAGTTTCTTTCTTCTTTTTTTTGAAAAAAAGTTCTCACTATACAGCTTAGTATGGCCTTGGACTTGAAATCTTCCTGCCTCAGCCTCCTAAGTGCTAGGATTAGAAGTGTGTGCCACCACACCTAACTTTAGTAGTTTTTAAAAAATTTTTAATACTGCATAGGTTTGCTTAGCATAGTTGATATCTCTATTGTAATGTCTTCTTTGGGACCCACACTGCTTTCTTAAAGTGATGCTTACATTTTCCAAGTTTGTTTCTTGTTAAAAGTTGAACAAGTTTTCCAGTCAATCAACAAAGGGTCTAAAATTCAGGCTCAGTGGATAAGTAAAGGAATGAAGGGGAAAAGATTTAAGACTGGAGTTTCTTGTGCCAGTGATCTGAATTTTAATAGCAATATCTTGAAAATAAACTTGAAATCCTAAAGCCTACAAAAGAGTTTGGGCTGCTGGGAAAATGGCTTTGTGGGTAAAGTTCTTGCCATATTAATTTGAGGGTCTGAGTTTTGATCCCCACATCCATGAAACAAACAAACAAACAAACAAACAGGCACAACAAGCAGCACGTGTCTGTAACCCTAGAGCCAGGGGCAGAGATAAGGAGATCTTGGGGGCTCACTGAACTGCCCCTCTACACCAAACCATGAGTACAAGATTGAGTAAGAGACCCTGCCTCAAAAAATAAGCTAGAGAGAGATAGAGGAAGCCATGTCAGTTTCAGCCTCTGACCTCTATATACATGTATGTGGCACACACAAGTATATAACACATACAGGATACAACTAAAAAGCATTTGGACATGATAAGAAGTAAAGGGATTTGAATAAGTGGAACCAGCCAGACGTCATTTAATTGACACCTCATAGACAACTGTCAAAGTTACTCAGTCACAATTTGATTATATTCACAAGAGCTTACTTAAGATAACTGTCTGGGCTGGGCCTGAGATGATCACCTTTTCTTACAGTTTAATGAGGAAAGCAGACAAATTTGACAGTCATAAGGGGTGTTCAATGTTATTAGAAGCCAGAGGCCAAAAAACAGAAGTAAACAAAAACCCTCCTCTTTTTGGAAAAATCTGTGATAGTTTCTGGTCGAGTCAGTATTCAAACTAAGTCATAGATAATGGAGCTTGTTAACAGTTGCAGAAACAACAGGATAGGAAAATAAACCTGCCACAGGCAAGTCTCAATATCATGTGTAGCAGGAAAGGCAGAAATGACCTGACAACAGCCCTCAAGTCACATGGTTCAAGAGAAATAACTAACAGTTAAAGACTAGACGGACCTATCCCTCACATGCCTTCCTCCAAGCATGCCACTGCTTCAAGGGCAGAGTCTTTCCTCCTTCATTCTTGTTGCCTCTTTACCTTCTCTGTTGTAATAATCAAGGCTGATTGTCTCGGATTGGTTATACTATTGAGCTTAATTTTCCTTTTGAGCTGTTAACCATTCCAAATGTGCTTCAGTCTGATTGGTTTTGGTGAGATTTCCTGTTGGGGAATGTGGGTAGCTTGACAATCCTGCTTTTCTAATAGTATTATGTAGATTTAATAAGAATTCTGGTTACAGGAAATTTGCGGAGACAAAAATCAATATTGTGTTCGTATTTATGACCTTCTGAGCATATTCTAAATAATGAAACAGCTTCTACCTAAGAGATCAGAGTCAACAGAAGAATGGCAGAGTGTGCACTCAGAGAGCTCACCTTCTCTCATCATGGCCTCCTGGTCTTCATGGAGAGCGGGCAGCTACAGGAAGGGCCATTCTCTGCTTCCCAGATCTTACTCAACACGACTACACCATCCTCTTCTTGTGGCTAAATGAATACTGCATGCCAAACACTTATTGACATTTCCACAGCAAGGATGGAATTCCAATTACTAGGTTCTAAAAAGGGATTTGAGCAGGGGGGCAGTGGAGTTCTATAGATTTATTGAAAGCACAGCAATGCACATCTGAAAAGAATGGTAAGAAACAATAAAGCAGGAAGGGACTGTGCTGAGCACAGAAGTAGGAAATGCAGTCTTAGTCGCTGATGTGACCTTCCCAAGACCCCTGCTTTCTTGTTTACAAAATCAAAGTGCATTAGACCTCTCTTATACTTGTTCCCTTTTTGATAACTCAAATGACAGTCTTATGTAGGCAGTGCTGTGTAACATGCTTTGGGGTACTCTCTTCTCTGATGCTATTCTGTCCACCTGCCCCCTTTCTCTTTTGAAAACAACTGCAGAATGTTTGGTGCAGCATTGCACCAGCATTAAGAGATAAATCAGTTTGCTGAATCTCTCCTTTGGAAGTAGATTTGGACATAGGACATTATTATGGACAAAGGGACCCAACCTGAGAAGTCACCTGGGAGCTCTCTGATGATGTTGACAGTTGACACTGTCATCCTCTTCTCATTGATGAAGTGATATGTGGGCATGAATTGTACTAGCAGTTTTATGAAAATAAGGTAGAATCATGCTAGCTTAGATCTTACAGAGTAGCCGGAGGCTTCTAAAACCATTATCTGACAGAAAAGAATTGCTGTTTATTTAAGACACTTCTTTTTTTTTTTTTTTTTTTTTTTTNAAAAGAGGCCCACAGACCATAGCAGTTGCATCTCCACACTGAACGTCAGCAACTGCACAGCTTTGGAAACTCAAAAGGGAGGTTGGGCTTTAGGGCCACGGAGAACTGAATCCAGTCAAGTTCTTGTTCATTGTAGGCAGAATCTAGCCGAGTTCTAGGTTTTTTAATCGTGTTTGCCCAGAGCCGCCCTGTACATGGAAGGCCCATGAGCATTCTTTCCTAACAACAAGGCTGTCACCGAAGTACAACAGCCGTGCTATTCCTTTCCTGCAGTCTGCATTCTCCCTCCACCAGACTAACCCTCCTATCTTTGGTCCTGACTAACCAGTCAATTATTTTAACCTCATTTCACCTAGACTTGAAAAAAATTTTTGAGGGGAAGCAAGGGAACACTGTGTGATCTGTTTCAGGTTATTATATACCGAGATAGCTACTGTCTAATACTTTTATCTTCAAATTTTACATTCTAGACACATCTTGTAGCTTCTTATTGCGCTCTGTGAAGTAGCAGTGCCTTTCTGCCTTAATTGAAATGTATTGTGTGCTGGATCTTATCTAGTATTTCTTCCAGCAGGAGATCCCAGTTGGGGATCTCTCTGTGAACACACTGAGTATTGATAGCCTGTAACATCAAGGATTCTGTGTGAGCAGCTGTGTGCTGGGGAAAGCCCGGATGCACATCTAAGGTGAGGCATGCTTCCAACGAAGTGTTCTGCTTTCCCCCAACTGATGTTGTGCATTAGCTTTTTGTTACCCTCGCCTGGATGAACTATAATTCTCCCTATATGGCTGCTTAAATGGGCAAACTCTGACAAGAGTGTTTTACATTTTCTCTTTTCTTGATAACATCAAGGGCCTTGAGGGAGAACAGGAAGGATGTTTCCTTTCCGGTGTACCTTACATAATTCAGTGTCATTGTGATAATGAAGTGTTGTATACAATATGGCACACAGAGAACCTGCTCATTCCAAAATGCAGGCAAAGACTGGATGTAAAGGATTTAGTGTTATATATAGTATATTAAACTCTCAACTTTCCCTCTGTGAGGGAAAAGAAATTTATAAGTAGGTTTTCATCAGCTTATGGATGCCAAGCCAGACTCTTTAAAGGTAGGTATCTTTTCACCTGTAGGATAGTATTTTATTGCTCAAAGGAATCATCGATATAGCATAAAGCCATGGGTGCTGGCGGCTAGAGGACAGTAGGTACTGGGGAGGTGTTGGTCAAAGCTAAGCAGAAGGAATAAGCTCTAGAAATCTATTGCTCAAAAGAGCTGGAGCTGATAGCTTCCTTGACCATGTGTAAAGCTTAGATTCAAACCTGAGCATTACCAAAAAAAAAAAATCTATACACCTCACTTAACATGTGAGGTAATATGATTTATCTCAGTTATGGGATTCTACATATAATTCAACTTAAACCCCCAGAGTGACATACTGTCAATCAAAATATATTATTTCTTAATTTAGGAAATAGAGAGGTCTTAAAGAACACTCTTCCTCAGCCATAAAATAAAAAGGACCTTCATAGATAGATGCATAGTATCCTTGGAGTTGACTATTATCTATAAGCTTCTTCAGCTTATAAATCTTCCAGGGAGTGGTTACTGAATATGCAGTATCTTTTGTCAGTACTGTATTATCTTCCTATGGAAAACTGGGAACTCCAAAGGTCGATCACAAGAAAAGATTTTTGGTCTCAAATTTTGCCTTGGATATCCCTCTGCCATCCTGTCCTCTAAGTTATTCTTGGCCATTCAATCAATAGGATTATTGTGTAGATGCCTTAAAATCTTCTGAGTCTTTCCATACATATTTAAAAGAACTGCAACCTTACAGGCTATAGATCATAGAGGATCAAAAGTCAAACATTTAACATTTTAGATAACATTTCATTCCAAGCAGGTTAATTGCAATTTACTGAGAACATATATATATATAATAATATATATAGATAATATATATATATAGGCCGTTTAATGCCACCAAGAAAAGAGGTTGTTTAGAGTGTCCTGCGGCATGGGGCCCCGCCTTTTCCTCGACTCTGGAGGCAAGGCAGGCGTCTTTGTGAGTCAAGGCCAGCCTGGTCTACAGAGTGAGTTCCGGACAGCTGGGGCTACAGGGAAACCCTGTCTTGAAAATACCAAAATTATTCTTCCTATCTCTTTAGCATGTCTACAGGTGAATCAGCTTTCTGGAGGAGTGGTCTTCTGGCCGGGTCGTTGACAGACCTGGCTGCATTAACTCTTCAGAAGGAGACAGTGTGCAGCTGTCTAATCTTTGGAACAGAGTCAGTATGTCGCATGTCTCCACCCAGGGCCAGAGATAGAACTCAGACTACATTCTTTTGACCCATTTAAAGTAGCTTTCCATTTAGAGGCCTCAAGGAAGCCCATATACCTCTGCCTACTCATGTGGTAAGCAAGACAATGGGTCCACAGCTGATCATGGGGGAGGGGTCCATTCTTAATGCCCTCCAAGCCTGCTAATGATTGTCTTGTCTTACTGCCTAATATTCGTTAAAGGAGTTCTTGCATACTCATGTCTTCACTCTGGATGCGACTTAGGCCATGTCTCTTCCCTGATTAAGAGTAAAGAAAAAACAGACAACAAAGAACAGAATTCTATCGAGTCCAAATCATCCTGAAACAGAAGTACAGTTCAATAATTTTTTTTAATTTTTAAATTTTTAGTCAGCCTGTTCACCTTTGCCTAAATAACAATGCTAATTCATCTTTAATGGGAATGTCTTCACCTATAATCATACTATGTATCTTCTTTAAATCCAAAAGCGAACTCAGGAAATAGTGTTATGTCTAAATAATGTAAAAAGGAATTAAATGTCTTTATGAAATAAAGAAACACATTAAAGGTCATCTGTAACAAAACTCACTCCAAATTGGACCAAGGACCTCAACAGTAAGAGACCTGATACCCTAAATTGCACAGAGGAGAAGAGGAAGAGAAGACAGCAGAGGACTTTCATGGAAGAGGACTTCTATAGTGAAAGCATTAAGTCCAACAATTGAATAAAGGAACCATCATTAAACGAAAAACGTTTGTCGTCAGCAAAGGACACAATCATTCAAAGTGGAGAGGCAACCAAGAATGAGGGAAAGGAAAGAACTACGAATAGTACATCTGTCAGAGGGATGGTATCCAGAATACACAAACAAAACAAAAAAACTAAGCATGAAAAACATCTAAATAAAAGACAGTAGTCACTGACCTGGGACAACTCACCTTGGTGAAATGTGTCTATTTTTACCTCATAGGGTAACCCCTAGGACCTCTGGGTCAGGTGCTTCCTGGATTACTGAAGAAGGGATACAAGAGACCAGAAGGCTGACTTAAACCAGTATGGAGCCCAAGTAAAATGAGAGGAAATCTGTCTTTGAAAAACCCCTATTTACCATTTCATATGTATGGGATATATATGCCCCATACATGTACATAGTCTTCAAAGTTACTTGGGAACCCAAATCAATGAGGGTTTCCTTTACCTCTAGCTGTGGGTGCACCTAGGCCTTTGTTTTCAAGTTCCTTGCTAAGTACCTAAGCAGTCAGGAGCAGAAAACTTGGTAATGTCTGAGACAGATGACTGAGCGGGAGCTTTAGAGAGTTAATTACCTTTGCGCAGAGCACCAGGAGATAAAGAACGGGCCTAGGCAGTTTAACATTAAAAAACCCAAAAAGAAAAATTGAACACTTTTTCTTGACTAGAACTGGAAATGTCCTTGGACCTGTGCGTGCGCTTGCCCTTGCCTAAGGCCAGAGATGACTGAAGTACGGAAGCCAGTGATGTCTCTGGTTCTACCATAGCCGAGAGTGGGGCTGTAAGAATAGGGGTTGAGGTCCCTAAAAGAGAACTAACTGCTCCTGGAGACCACACTGAGGATGTGGCTTGGAAATCATCTCAGTGACCTGAACATGTGGAATGGAAACTGGGCGGAGCGGCTCAATACTTCCATTCTTTCTCTATCGGTCATGGAGCCTTACTCTCCAAAGGAACTAGTCACAGGAGCTCTGCTTCCTAAAAAAATGGTTTCTAAAATCCGCCACCCCACCCTCACCCGCGTGGTATGTATGAATTTCATTCTTTGAATTTTGTGAGACATAGACAAAAAACAAAAAACCGAAAGCCCTACTTGAGTGGTTTGGTGCCCTTTGCAGTTTCTGGGACCCTAGTCTCTCAAACAAAGTTCAACAGAGCCAAGAATCACAAAGACATGCCTGATAGTACCATAAATACACAGATGGACAGTCAGCCAGCAGTATGGCAGGGCTCCGAAAGGAATTCAGGCCTAGCGCTGGTAACAGACAATGTGGTAGTCTCTGAAGAGAGCCATCAAGAACCCATGTGGCTCAAGTGGGAGGGTTTTCCAGTAGCTCTGTGAGGGCAGGGGAGGCTGCACAGTGGGAGCCTGCACCCAAACTTTTGGATTCTCCAGGCAGGAGGCAGGGAAGTGGGTGAAGAGTGGTACTCTCTTTGATGTAAACTCTCTCCCAGGTGCGGTTTCCAGGCTCTGGGATATGAGTTAGCCTGGGGTTCTAGACAGGGTCTCAGTTCGGTTCTTGTCAGTATAGGTGAAAGGGACAGACTGCTGCAGAATTGAGGCCTGACCAGAGCCCATATTCTAACACATTCTTACAAATACCTCTCAGCTTTGGAGATCTAGAGGGGGCCTTTTTATTAAACACATCCTGTGGGGCTGGAGAGATGGCCTAGCGGTAAGAGCCCGACTGCTTTGCAGAGGACCGGATTTGAATCTCCAGCACCCCACATGGCAGCCAAGCACCGTCTGTAATTCCAATTCCAGGAGAACTCACAGTTCCAGGAGAATCCCGACACCCCCTTCTGACCTCGCGGCATTCCACGACACGGCTGCACAGACCTACATGCAGGCCAATCATTCCATGAACAACAAAATGAATAAAATTAAAAAACAACTCTGTAAAGAGAAGTTGTGAATCGGAATGTTTATTTCTAAAAATATCAAGAGGAGATGAATATTGCCTTTAAAAATACTCTTTGATAAATAAAAATTCTGAACATTTTTAGAGAGATGGTTAAAATTTCTTTGGGCAGAATTTCAAGAGCAAAATTAACCAGTCATGAATTTCTTTCTTGCTAGAAACTGAAATGTAGGTCTCCAATCCCTTCTTCCCTCTGGGTTTGGTACACCTAAGCTTCCTTAGAGTCCCCATTCAAACCCACCATGCTCTCTCTTTTCACGAGTCATACCTGTTTCCACACGGTCACTTGAGGTTGTATCATGATCTTTGTCACCCCACCTGAGACCCTGAATGTGCTGTCTTTGTCTTATCTCTTCATCTTGTAAATCTCAAATTAAGTAAATGTTTTATCAAACATTTCAATTTGCCAAATTCCAGAATCAAATAAGGCACACAGGGTATGCGCCAATAAAAATGAGGTGGTCTAGGAAAGAACAGTCTGGGTTACAGAATGGAGAAGAGATTTGAGAAAAGAATGCAAATGAAATTCTCTGGAATCTGAGAAACACTCGAGGTGATATGAAGCCATGAACTTGCCTGACAGGTGCCATGTTTCCCAGTAGGGCTCACATCACTGAAACACTGTGGCACTTTGTCCCACATCAGACCCGGGTCCCACATAGATATGTTGCTTCTCCTACCACCTCTCCAAGTCCCTACAGCTTTTTAAATCAACCCACCTCTACTATGAGAGGATGGGTTACTATACTAATGCAGTGAGACTTCATAGATGCAGGTCATGGGGAAAATGCTTTTCATTCTTAAGGGGGATGCTTCACTATGTAATCCCCAGATGGGCTCCGCAACCAAGCATGTCTCTGCTCAGCCCCCATACTGCTGGGATTCAAATGTACAGGTGCCATGGCCAACACTGGAGAAAATACTTTTTAAAAGCAATGAAACAAAGAATAGGCTGCTTTGATTTTTATCACTCACTAACCAATTTCTTAGATGTTCTTGGCAAAGGGTATTAATTAATTCTGACAACAAAGCTACAAAAGTATAAAAAGATACTTGAAACAAATACACACCCTTGTCAATTCCCCTAAATCACTGCTGCGAAACTTACTAACTCCTTAAACTCAAATTCTCTTTTGTAACCCTGATATCTGAGCTAATGATTTGAAGTATTATGTAGGAAAAAGAGCCATGGTCTGAATGAAGCTAGCAGGAAAATCCTGTTGTTTAGAGACGCTTTCTCAGAAGACAGTGAATTTTCAGATTTGTGATATTATGAAAGATATCTTTGGGGCTGGAGGGATGGCCTAGTGGTTAAGACGCGACGACTGCTCTTGAGAGGACCCGGGTTCGATCCCCCGGAATCGCATGGGTGGCTAAAGACAGGGCCCGTCTGTAACTCCAATTCCCAGGAGAACTCCAGTGTCCAAGGGGATCTGACACCCTCTTCTTCTGACCTCTGCAGCATTGCACAAGACACAAGGTTGCAAACACCTACATCATGCAGACAGTACATTTCATACACATAAAAAAATAATTAAAGTGTGCGCACCGGCCTTAGATGCTAGCACTTGGGAGGCAGAGGCAGGCAGATTCTTTACGTCGAGTTCAAGGCCAAGCCTGGTCTACAGAGTAGTTCCAGGACAGCTTGGAGCTAACAGGGAGACCCTGTCTAGAAAAGACAAAAAAAAAAAAAAAAGATGATCTTTTGTAGAAAGAAGGCAAGATTTTCATAGCCACCAAATCCAGACAAAGAGTGAGACCAATGGTTATTTTGGTCCATTGTAATTTAATATCAAGTGGGGGAACCTGGGTTGCATTTATTTATTTATCTAATTTAAAGTAGCTGCCCAAGCTATGTGGAAGGAGCATGCTTAGAAATGGATAATGCTAGCAAAGCATGGGAAAGAATTTTTTTTCACTCCTGAAAAAAATAACTACATTTAATGGTAAGAAATCACCAGAAATTCCATTATGTCTTGTGGGCTTTGACATTGGTGCTTATTAAATGTAGGAACAAAGCCACTTTATACATCATAATGTTCACATTACATATCACTGCTATTTGGTGCTTGGCAAGGTGTCGTGCAATTTTTCTGAACTTATGAAATATATTTCTGACACCTCAGGTATTGATGTATGCACGCATGATATTGTCCCAGTGCAGTAGGGAGACTTAACTGATGTCTGCAAGATTTGATTTATTACAAGTAAATATGATTGCCTTCATAATCTGATTTTATTATGTTCGGGGCTCTCGCAGGTAAACTTTTAGTAGAAGGAAGAAGGCCAATTTTATTAAACCAGTGTGTTCCTGCAAACCATAAGTTTCTTGTCAAGTAGGGGGAGGGGCTGCTGAATTTGAAAAGTATATTCGACTGAAATTTCCAAAGAAAGAGTTCACTCCCAACAGTCCCACATCTTATCGTTCTCATCTCCCGGGCATACTATTTCAGTGCTTTTGTTGCGTGTTGTGAGCTTTTCAATCCCTCATTTCGTTGAAAAAGCCGATAATTCAAGTAAAATTCACATATCTGGTGGCCGATGTTAAAGTACGCCTCAGGGAAATCAAGTCTGAAAAACCTGCCCCACCCTCAGAAAAATATTGACTACAAGAATTTTTTTCTCTTTTGGTAAGAGAGAAAAAGAGGCCTAGGAATTTGAAAGAATTGGGTTTGATAGACCCCGGTTTTTTGATTGACTAAGACTCCCATATGAAGGCCACGGCGTCTCTATATCTGTTGAAATGAAAACCTGAAAGAACTAAAAACAGGTCACTCTGGGACCAGAGTTGGGTCTACCTGGCCTGCAGACTCACAAAGCAGATACAGGTAGGGTGAGGTCAGAAGGAGGTGAAGGTGGGGCCTGGTCTACCTACTGTGTAAGGAAGACAAGACACAGTGACCTCAGTGAACTGAGTAGGTGAAATCTTCCCTAGGTGCAGAGGAAAAAAGTCGAACACCAGGAATTCCCACACTTTGTTTTTCCCTGCTCACTACAAGGACTTTGGGGTTGTCTCTCAGTCCTTCCTCCCCCTCTCCCCTTACAGGAAGTTGGAGAAGGCTGCGTCTCTCAGGTGGCACTGGCTGGGCTGCCCTAGCCACGGAGCCTCTCAGGCCTTTGTAATGCAGCACAACAGAACCAAACCAGAAAGGGACCAAAGGGGGAGAAACCTAGAAAGAAGCACTTCCCTTGACAGGGAAGAGAAGGAAGACTTTAATTTTATTCCTCCTTTTTCAAATAAATCAGTTAAGGGCAACTTCGTGATCTGAAATTAAGAATTAAGAGAGAAAAAAAATATGCTGTGAGTTATAAATGACCTACTGTTTTCAAGAACACAAGGTAAACATTTTTTAATTCATTTTATTGTTTCATTTGTGGTCTTAATTTATTAAAAATATCAAGTGGATAAAAATCCACAGAGATCACAGGTGGCTGCTGTCAGTGTCTTGTCACTTATTCCCATAAAGTAATACGACAACTGATTTCCAACCAGACAACCAACTGTAGCTATGAAAGAGCCTGGGCCAGAGTTTGATGAAGACACCAAAGGAAGGTGCAACCCTGAAGCTAAGCTGTTGGAATTAAGAATCAGAAGGTCCAGTCTACAGTCATTGTACCTACTTTAGCTATCCGGAAGTCATAATATAGTAACTTGTAACCCCGAAAAGAAAAAGTCTTGTCTTTTAATACCTTCCTATTTTCATACTTTTAAAACATATTTTTTTGCACTAGAGCCATTCTGTTTGTCTTCCTTAGACAAAAACATTCTCTTCATAATTTTCTCTTTTCTTGAAAACGTCAAGCGTCCTGAGGGAAAACAGGAAGGGTGGTTTAGATTCTCCCTACACTAGGATACTAAAAGAGGCCCACAGACCATAGCAGTTGCATCTCCACACTGAACGTCAGCAACTGCACAGCTTTGGAAACTCAAAAGGGAGGTTGGGCTTTAGGGCCACGGAGAACTGAATCCAGTCAAGTTCTTGTTCATTGTAGGCAGAATCTAGCCGAGTTCTAGGTTTTTTAATCGTGTTTGCCCAGAGCCGCCCTGTACATGGAAGGCCCATGAGCATTCTTTCCTAACAACAAGGCTGTCACCGAAGTACAACAGCCGTGCTATTCCTTTCCTGCAGTCTGCATTCTCCCTCCACCAGACTAACCCTCCTATCTTTGTCCTGACTAACCAGTCAATTATTTTAACCTCATTTCACCTAGACTTGAAAAAAATTTTTGAGGGGAAGAAGGGAACACTGTGTGATCTGTTTCAGGTTATTATCCGAGAATAGCTACTGTCTAATACTTTTATCTTCAAATTTTACATTCTAGACACATCTTGTAGCTTCTTATATGCGCTCTGTGAAGTAGCAGTGCCTTTCTGCCTTAATTGAAATGTATTGTGTGCTGGATCTTATCTAGTATTTCTTCCAGCAGGAGATCCCAGTTGGGGATCTCTCTGTGAACACACTGAGTATTGATAGCCTGTAACATCAAGGATTCTGTGTGAGCAGCTGTGTGCTGGGGAAAGCCCGGATGCACATCTAAGGTGAGGCATGCTTCCAACAGAAGTGTTCTGCTTTCCCCACCTGATGTTGTGCATTAGGCTTTTTGTTACCCTCGCCTGGATGAACTATAATCCTTCTATATGGCTGCTTAAATGGGCAAACTCTGACAAGAGTGTTTTACATTTTCTCTTTTCTTGATAACATCAAGTGCCTTGAGGGAGAACAGGAAGGATGTTCTCTTTCCGGTGTACCTTACATATATCAGTGTCATTGTGATCATGAATGTGTGTATACATATGGCACATCAGAGAACCTGCTCATTCCAAAATGCAGGCAAAGACTGGATGTAAAGGATTTAGTGTTATATATAGTATATTAAACTCTCAACTTTCCCTCTGTGAGGGAAAAGAAATTTATAAGTAGGTTTTCATCAGCTTATGGATGCCAAGCCAGACTCTTTAAAGGTAGGTATCTTTTCACCTGTAGGATAGTATTTTATTGCTCAAAGGAATCATCGATGTAGCATAAAGCCATGGGTGCTGGCGGCTAGAGGACAGTAGGTACTGGGGAGGTGTTGGTCAAAGCTAAGCAGAAGGAATAAGCTCTAGAAATCTATTGCTCAAAAGAGCTGGAGCTGATAGCTTCCTTGACCATGTGTGAAGCTCTAGATTCAAACCTGAGCCATTACCAAAAAAAAACTAAATTATCACACTCACTTAACATGTGAGGTAATATGATTTATCTCAGTTATGGGATTCTACATATAATTCAACTTATAAACCCCAGAGTGACATACTGTACATCATAAATATATTTATTTCTTAATTTAGGAAATAGAGAGGTCTTAAAGAACACTCTTCCTCAGCCATAAAATAAAAAGGACCTTCATAGATAGATGCATAGTATCCTTGGAGTTGACTATTATCTATAAGCTTCTTCAGCTTATAAATCTTCCAGGGAGTGGTTACTGAATATGCAGTATCTTTTGTCAGTACTGTATTATCTTCCTATGGAAAACTGGGAACTCCAAAGGTCGATCACAAGAAAAGATTTTTGGTCTCAAATTTTGCCTTGGATATCCCTCTGCCATCCTGTCCTCTAAGTTATTCTTGGCCATTCAATCAATAGGTTATTGTGTAGATGCCTTAAAATCTTCTGAGTCTTTCCATACATATTTAAAAGAACTGCAACCTTACAGGCTATAGATCATAGAGGATCAAAAGTCAAACATTTAACATTTTAGAAATGAACATTTCATTCAAGCAGGTTAATTGCAATTTACTAGAAGAACATATATATATATATATTAGATATATATATATAATATATATATATTATGCCCTTTAAGCCACCAAAGAAAAAGATGGTTTTAGAGTGTCTTAAGCTGGGGAGGGTGGCGCACGCCTTTAATCCTAGCACTCTGGAGGCAGAGGCAGGCGGATCTTTGTGAGTTTCCAGGCCAGCCTGGTCTACAGAGTGAGTTCCAGGACAGCTGGGGCTACAGGGAACCCTGTCTGAAAATACCTTCATTTGTGTCACATTCCTTGTTTGTGGTATCTTCAGCAATAGAGTGTTATCATGAAGTTTTGGTGGGTAACCAAGAGTAGTTCAACAGTTTCAAAAGAGGGAGTATATTCCTGGGGTTTTATTTTGTTAACCTATGGTGTCTATATAAGCAATATCCGTTTGTTATAAGGTAACATTTTTATCTCGGTTTATAGTATATATATATATATATATATATATATATATATATATGTTCTCAGTAAATTGCAATTAACCTGCTTGGAATGAAAATGTTCATCTAAAATGTTAAATGTTTGACTTTTGATCCTCTATGATCTATAGCCTGTAAGGTTGCAGTTCTTTTAAATATGTATGGAAAGACTCAGAAGATTTTAAGGCATCTACACAATAATCCTATTGATTGAATGGCCAAGAATAACTTAGAGGACAGGATGGCAGAGGGATATCCAAGGCAAAATTTGAGACCAAAAATCTTTTCTTGTGATCGACCTTTGGAGTTCCCAGTTTTCCATAGGAAGATAATACAGTACTGACAAAAGATACTGCATATTCAGTAACCACTCCCTGGAAGATTTATAAGCTGAAGAAGCTTATAGATAATAGTCAACTCCAAGGATACTATGCATCTATCTATGAAGGTCCTTTTTATTTTATGGCTGAGGAAGAGTGTTCTTTAAGACCTCTCTATTTCCTAAATTAAGAAATAAATATATTTATGATGTACAGTATGTCACTCTGGGGTTTATAAGTTGAATTATATGTAGAATCCCATAACTGAGATAAATCATATTACCTCACATGTTAAGTGAGGTGATATTGAGATTTTTTTTTTTTGGTAATGCTCAGGTTTGAATCTAGAGCTTCACACATGGTCAAGGAAGCTATCAGCTCCAGCTCTTTTGAGCAATAGATTTCTAGAGCTTATTCCTTCTGCTTAGCTTTGACCAACACCTCCCCAGTACCTACTGTCCTCTAGCCGCCAGCACCCATGGCTTTATGCTACATCGATGATTCCTTTGAGCAATAAAATACTATCCTACAGGTGAAAAGATACCTACCTTTAAAGAGTCTGGCTTGGCATCCATAAGCTGATGAAAACCTACTTATAAATTTCTTTTCCCTCACAGAGGGAAAGTTGAGAGTTTAATATACTATATATAACACTAAATCCTTTACATCCAGTCTTTGCCTGCATTTTGGAATGAGCAGGTTCTCTGATGTGCCATATGTATACACACATTCATGATCACAATGACACTGATATATGTAAGGTACACCGGAAAGAGAACATCCTTCCTGTTCTCCCTCAAGGCACTTGATGTTATCAAGAAAAGAGAAAATGTAAAACACTCTTGTCAGAGTTTGCCCATTTAAGCAGCCATATAGGAAGGATTATAGTTCATCCAGGCGAGGGTAACAAAAAGCCTAATGCACAACATCAGTGTGGGGAAAGCAGAACACTTCTGTTGGAAGCATGCCTCACCTTAGATGTGCATCCGGGCTTTCCCCAGCACACAGCTGCTCACACAGAATCCTTGATGTTACAGGCTATCAATACTCAGTGTGTTCACAGAGAGATCCCCAACTGGGATCTCCTGCTGGAAGAAATACTAGATAAGATCCAGCACACAATACATTTCAATTAAGGCAGAAAGGCACTGCTACTTCACAGAGCGCAATAAGAAGCTACAAGATGTGTCTAGAATGTAAAATTTGAAGATAAAAGTATTAGACAGTAGCTATCTCGGTATATAATAACCTGAAACAGATCACACAGTGTTCCCTTGCTTCCCCTCAAAAATTTTTTTCAAGTCTAGGTGAAATGAGGTTAAAATAATTGACTGGTTAGTCAGGACCAAAGATAGGAGGGTTAGTCTGGTGGAGGGAGAATGCAGACTGCAGGAAAGGAATAGCACGGCTGTTGTACTTCGGTGACAGCCTTGTTGTTAGGAAAGAATGCTCATGGGCCTTCCATGTACAGGGCGGCTCTGGGCAAACACGATTAAAAAACCTAGAACTCGGCTAGATTCTGCCTACAATGAACAAGAACTTGACTGGATTCAGTTCTCCGTGGCCCTAAAGCCCAACCTCCCTTTTGAGTTTCCAAAGCTGTGCAGTTGCTGACGTTCAGTGTGGAGATGCAACTGCTATGGTCTGTGGGCCTCTTTTAGTATCCTAGTGTAGGGAGAATCTAAACCACCCTTCCTGTTTTCCCTCAGGACGCTTGACGTTTTCAAGAAAAGAGAAAATTATGAAGAGAATGTTTTTGTCTAAGGAAGACAAACAGAATGGCTCTAGTGCAAAAAAAATATGTTTTAAAAGTATGAAAATAGGAAGGTATAAAAGACAAGACTTTTTCTTTTCAGGGTTCAAGTTACTATATTATGACTTCCGGATAGCTAAAGTAGGTACAATGACTGTAGACTGGACCTTCTGATTCTTAATTCCAACAGCTTAGCTTCAGGGTTGCACCTTCCTTTGGTGTCTTCATCAAACTCTGGCCCAGGCTCTTTCATAGCTACAGTTGGTTGTCTGGTTGGAAATCAGTTGTCGTATTACTTTATGGGAATAAGTGACAAGACACTGACAGCAGCCACCTGTGATCTCTGTGGATTTTTATCCACTTGATATTTTTAATAAATTAAGACCACAAATGAAACAATAAAATGAATTAAAAATGTTTACCTTGTGTTTCTTGAAAACAGTAGGTCATTTATAACTCACAGCATATTTTTTTTCTCTCTTAATTCTTAATTTCAGATCACGAAGTTGCCCTTAACTGATTTATTTGAAAAAGGAGGAATAAAATTAAAGTCTTCCTTCTCTTCCCTGTCAAGGGAAGTGCTTCTTTCTAGGTTTCTCCCCCTTTGGTCCCTTTCTGGTTTGGTTCTGTTGTGCTGCATTACAAAGGCCTGAGAGGCTCCGTGGCTAGGGCAGCCCAGCCAGTGCCACCTGAGAGACGCAGCCTTCTCCAACTTCCTGTAAGGGGGAGGGGGAGAAGGAAGCTGAGAGACAACCCCAAAGTCCTTGTAGTGAGCAGGGAAAACAAAGTTTGGGAATTCCTGGTGTTCGACTTTTTTCCTCTGCACCTAGGGAAGATTTCACCTACTCAGTTCACTGAGGTCACTGTGTCTTGTCTTCCTTACACAGTAGGTAGACCAGGCCCCACCTTCACCTCCTTCTGACCTCACCCTACCTGTATCTGCTTTGTGAGTCTGCAGGCCAGGTAGACCCAACTCTGGTCCCAGAGTGACCTGTTTTTAGTTCTTTCAGGTTTTCATTTCAACAGATATAGAGACGCCGTGGCCTTCATATTGGGAGTCTTATCAATCAAAAACCGGGGTCTATCAAACCCCAATTCTTTCAAATTCCTCAGGCCTCTTTTTCTCTCTTACAAAAGAGAAAAATTCCTGTAGTCAATATTTCCGAGGTGGGGGCTAGGTTTTTCAGGTGATTTCCCCTGAGGCGTATTTAACATCGGCCCCAGATATGTGAATTTTACTTTAATATGGCTTTTAAGAAAGGGATAGAAAGCTCAAAACAGCAAAAAAGCATCTGAAATAGTTGCGGGAATTGAGAAGATAAGATGTGGGGAATGTTGGGAGTGAATTCTTTTTGGAAATTTTCAATATACTTTTAAATCAGCAGCCCCTCCCCCTCTTGACAAGAAACTATGGTTTGCAGGAACACACTGGTTTAATAAAATTGGCCTTCTTCCTTCTACTAAAAGTTTACCTGCGAGAGCCCCGAACATAATAAAATCAGATTATGAAGGCAATCATATTTACTTGTAATAAATCAAATCTTGCAGACATCAGTTAAGTCTCCCTACTGCACTGGGACAATATCATGCGTGCATACATCAATACCTGAGGTGTCAGAAATATATTTCATAAGTTCAGAAAAATTGCACGTACACTTGCAGCACCATTATGAGCAGTGAATTTGTAATGTGAACATTATGATGTATAAAGTGGCTTTGTTCCTACATTTAATAAGCACCACATGTCAAGCCCACAAACATAATGGAATTTGCTGGTGATTTCTTACCATTAAATGTAGGTTATTGTTTTTCAGGAGTGAAAAAAAATTCTTTCCCATGCTTTGCTAGCATTATCCATTTCTAAGCATGCTCCTTCCACATAGCTGCAGCTCTTTAAATTAGTAAATAAATAAATGCAACCAGGTCCACCACTGTGATATTAAATTACAATGGACCAAAATAACCATTGGTCTCACTCTTTGTCTGGATTTGGTGGCTATGAAAATCTTGCCTTTCTTTCTCAAAGATATCTTTTTTTTTTTTTTTGTCTTTTCGAGACAGGGTCTCCCTGTAGCTCCAGCTGTCCTGGAACTCACTCTGTAGACCAGGCTGGCCTTGAACTCACAAAGATCTGCCTGCCTCTGCCTCCCAAGTGCTAGGATCAAAGGCGTGCGCCACCTTTAATTATTTATTTTTTATGTGTATGAATGTACTGTCTGCATGTAGGTTTGTGCACCTGTGTTGTGCAATGCTGCAGAGGTCAGAAGAGGGTGTCAGATTCCCCTGGAACTGGAGTTCTCCTGGAATTGGAGTTACAGACGGCTCTTAGCCACCATGCGGATCCTGGGGATCG
The DNA here is from genome assembly GCA_009823505.1 of Rhizomys pruinosus. Lineage (NCBI taxonomy): Eukaryota > Metazoa > Chordata > Mammalia > Rodentia > Spalacidae > Rhizomys > Rhizomys pruinosus. The sequence continues at coordinate 2,630,847 of VZQC01014352.1, read as the reverse complement.
AACCCGGGTCCTCTGCAAGAGCAGTCGGCGCTCTTAACCACTAGGCCATCCCTCCAGCCCCAAAGATATCTTTCATAATTATACAAATCTGAAAATTCACTGTCTTCTGCAGAAAGGTCTCAAACAACAGGATTTTCCTGCTAGCTTCATCAGACTGCTATGGCTCTTTTTTCCTACATAATACTTCAAATCATTAGCTCAGATATCAGGGTTACAAAAGAGAATTTGAGTTTAAGGAGTTAGTAAGTTTCGCAGCAGTGATTTAGGGGAATTGACAAGGGTGTGTATTTGTTTCAAGTATCTTTTTATACTTTTGTAGCTTTGTTGTCAGAATTAATTAATACCCTTTGCCAAGAACATCTAAGAAATTGGTTAGTGAGTGATAAAAATCAAAGCAGCCTATTCTTTGTTTCATTTGCTTTTAAAAAGTATTTTCTCAGTGTTGGCCATGGCACTGTACATTTGTAATCCCAGCAGTAGGGAGGCTGAGGCAGGAGCATGCTGAGTTGAGGCCATCCTGGGATACATAGTGAGATCCCCCCTTAAGAAATGAAAAGCATTTTCCCCATGACCTGCATCTATGAAGTCTCACTGCATTAGTATAGTAACCCATCCTCTCATAGTAGAGGTGGGTTGATTTAAAAAGCTGTAGGGACTTGGAGAGGTGGTAGGAGAAGCAACATATCTATGTGGGACCCGGGTCTGATGTGGGACAAAGTGCCACAGTGTTTCAGTGATGTGAGCCCTACTGGGAAACATGGCACCTGTCAGGCAAGTTCATGGCTTCATATCACCTCGAGTGTTTCTCAGATTCCAGAGAATTTCATTTGCATTCTTTTCTCAAATCTCTTCTCCATTCTGTAACCCAGACTGTTCTTTCCTAGACCACCTCATTTTTATTGGCGCATACCCTGTGTGCCTTATTTGATTCTGGAATTTGGCAAATTGAAATGTTTGATAAAACATTTACTTAATTTGAGATTTACAAGATGAAGAGATAAGACAAAGACAGCACATTCAGGGTCTCAGGTGGGGTGACAAAGATCATGATACAACCTCAAGTGACCGTGTGGAAACAGGTATGACTCGTGAAAAGAGAGAGCATGGTGGGTTTGAATGGGGACTCTAAGGAAGCTTAGGTGTACCAAACCCAGAGGGAAGAAGGGATTGGAGACCTACATTTCAGTTTCTAGCAAGAAAGAAATTCATGACTGGTTAATTTTGCTCTTGAAATTCTGCCCAAAGAAATTTTAACCATCTCTCTAAAAATGTTCAGAATTTTTATTTATCAAAGAGTATTTTTAAAGGCAATATTCATCTCCTCTTGATATTTTTAGAAATAAACATTCCGATTCACAACTTCTCTTACAGATGTTGTTTTTTTAATTTTATTCATTTTTGTATGTGTATGAATGTATTGCCTGCATGTAGGTCTGTGCACCCGTGTCGTGCAATGCCGCGGAGGTCAGAAGAGGGTGTCGGATTCTCCTGGAACTGGAGTTCTCCTGGAATTGGAATTACAGACGGTGCTTGGCTGCCATGTGGGTGCTGGAGATCAAACCCGGGTCCTCTGCAAGAGCAGTCGGTGCTCTTAACCGCTAGGCCATCTCTCCAGCCCCACAGATGTTGTTTTAAAAAGGCCCCCTCTAGATCTCCAAAGCTGAGAGGTATTTGTAAGAATGTGTTAGAATATGGGCTCTGGTCAGGCCTCAATTCTGCAGCAGTCTGTCCCTTTCACCTATACTGACAAGAACCGAACTGAGACCCTGTCTAGAACCCCAGGCTAACTCATATCCCAGAGCCTGGAAACCGCACCTGGGAGAGAGTTTACATCAAAGAGAGTACCACTCTTCACCCACTTCCCTGCCTCCTGCCTGAGAATCCAAAAGTTTGGGTGCAGGCTCCCACTGTGCAGCCTCCCCTGCCCTCACAGAGCTACTGGAAAACCCTCCCACTTGAGCCACATGGGTTCTTGATGGCTCTCTTCAGAGACTACCACATTGTCTGTTACCAGCGCTAGGCCTGAATTCCTTTCGGAGCCCTGCCATACTGCTGGCTGACTGTCCATCTGTGTATTATGGGACTATCAGGATGTCTTTGTGATTCTTGGCTCTGTTGAACTTTGTTTGAGAGACTAGGGTCCCAGAAACTTGAGGGCTACCAAAGCCACTCAAGCTAGGGGCTTTCGGGTTCTTGTCTCACAAATTCAAAGAATGAAATTCACATACCACGGGGGTGAGGGTGGGGTGGCGGATTTTAGAAACCATTTTTTAGGAAGCAGAGCTCCTGTGACTAGTTCCTTGGAGTTAGTAAGGCTTTGACCGATAGAGAAAGGGAATGGAAGTATGAGCCGCTCCGCCCAGTTTCCATTCCACATGTTCAGGTCACTGGAGATTTCAGCCACATCCTCAGTGTGGTCTCCAGGAGCAGTTAGTTCTCTTTTAGGGACCTCAACCCCTATTCTTACAGCCCCACTCTCGGCTATGGTAGAACCAGAGACATCACTGGCTTCCGTACTTCAGTCATCTCTGGCCTTAGGCAAGGGCAAGCGCACGCACAGGTCCAAGGACATTTCCAGTTCTTAGACAAGAAGGAAAGTGTTCATTTTTCTTTTGGGGTCTTTTTAATGTTAAACTGCCTAGCCAGTTCTTTATCTCCTGGTCTCATCGCATAGTGTTAATAACTCTTCTAATAAGCTCCTCGTCTCTAGTCATCTGTCTCAGAATACCAAGTTTTCTTGCTCCTGATGCTTAGGTACTTAGCAAGGAACTGAAAACAAAGGCCTAGGTGCACCCACAGCTAGAGGTAAAGGAAACCCTCATTGATTTGGGTTCCCAAGTAACTTTGAAGACTATGTACATGTATGGGGCATATATATCCCATACATATGAAATGGTAAATAGGGGTTTTTCAAAGACAGATTTCCTCTCATTTTACTTGGGCTCCATACTGGTTTAAGTCAGCCTTCTGTGTCTCTTGTATCCCTTCTTCAGTAATCCAGGAAGCACCTGACCCAGAGGTCCTAGGGGTTACCCTATGAGGTAAAAATAGACACATTTCACCAAGGTGAGTTGTCCCAGGTCAGTGACTACTGTCTTTTATTTAGATGTTTTTCATGCTTAGTTTTTTTGTTTTGTTTTGTGTATTCTGGATACCATCCCTCTGACAGAGGTACTATCGTAGTTCTTTTCCTTTCCCTCATTCTGTAGGTTGCCTCTTCACTTGAATGATTGTGTCCTTTGCTGTAGAGAAACTTTTTCGTTTAATGAGGTCCCATGTGTCAATTGTTGGACTTAATGCTTTCACTATAGAAGTCCTCTTCAGAAAGTCCTTTCCTGTGTATTCTCTCCTCTCTCCTCTGTGCAATTTAGGGTATCAGGTCTTATGTTGAGGCCTTGGTCCATTTGGAGTTGAGTTTTGTTTACAGATGACCTTAATGTGTTTCTTTATTTCATAAACATAATTCCTTTTTTACAGTGTATTTGAGACAATAACATATTTCCATGCTTTTGGATTTAAAGAAGGATAAATAAAATTTAGGTAAAATTCCCATTAAAGGATTAGCATTGTTATTACAAAGGTGAACAGGTGACTAAAAATTTAAAAATTAAAAAAAAATTATGAACTTTTATTCTGTTTTCAGATGATTTGTGTACCTAATGGAAATTTTTGTTGTTGTTGTGTTTTTTTTTTTCTTAACAAAGACCATGGCTAAGTGCATATTACAATAAGACATGAGATGAATCTTTAACAATATTAGGCAGTAAGACAAGACAATCATTAGCAGGCTTGGAGGGCATTAAGAATGGACCCCTCCCCCATGATCAGCTGTGGACCCATTGTCTTGCTTACCACATGAGTAGGCAGAGGTATATGGGCTTCCTTGAGGCCTCTAAATGGAAAGCTACTTTAAATGGGTCAAAAGAATGTAGTCTGAGTTCTATCTCTGGCCCTGGGTGGAGACATGGCATACTGATCTGCCCCAAAGATTAGAACACTGCACACTGTCTCCTTCCTGAAGAGTTAATGCAGCCAGGTCTGTCAACGACCCGGCCAGAAGACCACTCCTCCAGAAAGCTGATTCACCTGTAGACATGCTAAAGAGATAGGAAGAGTAATTACTACCTCAATGCACTAATATCTACAAACATCTCAGAAACCCCTCCCTCAGAAAAGATGCACACAGATCCTCACTACCAAACCTGCCTGGTTTTCTGAGTTCTACCCAAAGCATAACTTTTCCTTTCCCCTTTCTGTCTCTTTGGGAAATCAAACCAAATTATAAGCATGCTTGCCTGGCATCTCTGTACATCTTCACTCTTTCTCCGAATGCCCTCCCCTGCAGCTGTTTGCCTGCTTCCATTCCTGAACCCGCCACTTTCTTGGCCCCTTTCTTCGCCCCTAACTCAAAAGGCTCACTTGCCATCTCTCTCCCATTCTCCACACCCCTGTTCCCAACAGATGCTAAGATTTACAGCTTGCTCACCCTGTTTTTCTCTCAAATTCTAATAAAATTGTCCTTGAACTCTGTTCTGAGTCCATTTCTAAATTATTTTATCAACCAGACTCAGAACCCACAACAGGAAACCCTGATTCCTGGTAACAGGAAAAGAGGGTGACAAATCATCATAGCTTCTATTCTTATCACCTGCTAACTTCCATGATGTCCTTAAACCACATAATGACCCTAAGGTGCTGTTCAGATTCTCCTTCTTGTTGAGGGTTGGAAATACAACAGAGGGGTTCCATGCAGCTACGGGGAAAGATGATGTTTTAAACTTAGTTCCAAGTGCTCGGACCATGCCTGACCACTTACTGCGTTCACTCCCTTACTAACAAGACTATCCGTAAGGGAAATGTAGGGGTTTTGTCATTTTTTAATGTTCAAATTTACTAAATTCTACTGGACATAACCTTAAGACCTTGTTTTGATGTCCTTCGAATACTTTTCTTGTTTCTGGTTAGCAATAAGTTGGCAGCACAAAAAGGAATTTTAATGGTGAATTTTTAAATTGTCTAATTAAATGAATAATGATCTAAAGTTTCATCACTAAAATGTATCTATTAAAATCAATCTAGGTGGAGTCTTCAAGAGGAGATTGGGTCTTGGGGTAAGTGTGTGGGACAGCAATCCTCAAGCATATACGAGCTAGCAATGTGCTTAACATGCTAATACACTAGGCAGAGTAAAAATATAGGGCACACCCTATTTTCTGCTAGCATGTCCAGAAGTCAGCTTGCTTGTCAGTATGCCCCTTTTATGAATATGCCCCACGAGTTGGGATGATGTGTGATGTTATGGAGGTCTAGCATTGGCCAATAGGAGATGATGTCATGTGATATAGAGGCTGCCTGTCCCAGACCTATATAAGCCGCTTGTGGCATAAAATAAACATATTTGTACCATTTTACATGGTCCCAGAGATGTTACTAAAGTAACCCTGCACCATGTCCTCTTCAGCCTGTTCAGTTGTGGGGTCAGCAGCCCCACAATTGATGCCTTCAAACAGGGACACTTGAAGCAATCTGGTGAGTCCAGGTACATGAACCCCCAGGGTGGGGAATCTGACCAACATCTTCTTTTAGGGACCCAATCCTTCAGGCTCAGCAACTTTAAGACATTGTCCTCCAATGTGCCCCCTGGCTCTCTGCTGTGAATCTTTTCTTCTCCATTGTAACTATTATCCTCCAATGTTTGGGCCAGAAAGAGACTAATATCCCTGAGGTATTGCAGACTCAAATCAAAAATGAAAGTGAAAATATCCTTCCCAGTGCTGACTCTGGTGTCGTTTCAGACACTGATGAGACTTTGGCCTTAGAGCAGAATCTATCCCTTTGATAGATCTTGAGGATTCTCAGGGCCCGACTTCTTCTCCCCACGCCTCTACTGAACCCACAGCTGCTGCTTCGGCTCCCTTAGACAAGGGCCATCCACCGGCTCCTCAACCTTTTCCAACTCTCTGTGCTCAGTCGTACCATTCATGGGGATTCCCTCCTCAGCCTCAGCCTTTCACTCCCCACAGAGGCTTTTCCTGTTGACATTATGCCGACTCCCCAGCACCCACTTCTTTGGTTTCCTCATGATTCTAACACCATGAAGAACCTTCCAGAACATTTCTAAAGGTGATCCACATTCTTTTAGATAATTTCTCCTTGGGTCTCAACAACTCTCATGATTGGAAGCACATGCCTGGGCTGTCTTAGTACCCAGTGATTTCTTAAAATGAAAGCATTTTTTTTTTTTTAATGATCAATGTGAACAGCAGGCAGAGTATAATCACTCTACTGGAGAACAAATTTTTAAGCATCAACTCCAAGGGAAGGCTGGTTTTGGAGTGACCTGGCAGACCAACTCTCCGCCCCCTTCCTGTCCCAAGGTTTTCAACCAGGTGTGCTCCTGTGCAATGCTGGGCTGGAAGCAGCACCGTTTTGGGGGTGTGTGTGAGGGGGAGTCTGCCTTTCTTTCCCAACTGTGGCAACAGCCAAAGGAGGACTTTACTCAGTTCCTTACCCAGGCTACTGAGGCAGTACAGGGGAGAGTCTCCCCTAGGGAAGCCTGAGAGACCTTAATTAAGGAACTGGCATATGAGGGCACTAATGCCGATTATAAAACAGTCATTTTGCCAGTTCATTCTAAACCACTTAAAGATTGGATAACAGCTACTCAAAGTGTTGGCATGAGAGCTTCTGATATGGCTGCTTTGGGACAAGCCTTCACTTCCACCCTAGAGATGGTCCCAAATGTTGGAGGTTGTGAGCAGCCTGCTCTTTTGCAATTGCAAAGGAGCATCCAGGAGTGCCAAGCAGTTCTCCACACCTTGTCCATTGGGCCTGAGACTGCCACTCGAAATATACTTAGGATGTCACCCTTATTAGTGAAGCTTTAAACTCAGCCTGGGTCAACTCCCAGCCTGGCAAGAAGGGAGCCAGGACCCTATCAATCTTAACTCTCTGCCTCAAATCAAATGGGAAGAGATGGTCCCCTTGAGGAGACCTATAACCCCCCACCCCCTGCATACAAATTTCCATAGGGGATAAGCTTTTAAATGCTTATTGGATACTGGAGTGGACCAAACCATCATTAGGGAGGAGGAGGTCCTGAAAGAATGGAAACTAACTGAAGGGCCTTTGGGTGGAATAGTGGCCTCTTGCCTTGTCTGAATTTATAGCTTTGGAGTATTTAGTTGCTGAATAACTAATTGTAGGGCATATTGAACCAATCTTTAGCCCCTGGAACACCCCTGTATTTGTAATTCAAAAGAAACAACAACACTACAATGAAAAAAAAATGGGAACAGCCCAGCCTGGGCTCCCTTGGCTCTCAGCTCTACTGATGGGCAAACACATTGGCATTCTTGATATTAAAGATTGCTTCTTTTCTATTACCCTGCACCCTGAGGACAGACCTTGCTTTGCATTTACTATCCCTTGTAGGAACCACTCCTCCCTCACCACAGAGATATCAATGGAAAGTCCTCCCATGAGGCATGGAAAATAGCCCAGCAATCTGTCAGAGTTTTGTTGGTCATATTCTGAAAAGGTTTTCTAAAATCCCAGGGTTCAATGTGATCTACTACATGGATGATGTTCTCCTAGTTCACTGTGACAGGGCAGTTCTGGACTCCCACAAGTCTTAGTGGCCCTTGAGGCTGCCCATTTAAAGGTCTCACAGTAGAAAATTCAATTTGCCCTTCCCTACAAGTTTCTGGAGTCAATTCTAGAGACTAGGCTGATTTGGTCTCAGATGTCAATAATTAAACTCCCTGAGATGTTACCCTTTAAACAGCTCCAAAAGACTTTGAGGGCTACCAACTGGCTGTGCCCATGGCTTCATAGCTCCTCAGAGGAGATGTGTCTATTGTATGATTTGTCTGAGGGATCCTACAGAGCCCTCCTGGCTCCACAGTGTAACCTGAGAAGTGTGTATTATTCTCCAAAACAAATCAATGCTGCTCTACTGAAGCCTTCACTGTTAGATTTGACTCCTCCATTCCCTGTAATGGGGATGATTCTCACTCCAGGAGATTGTCTGATGGGGATGATATGGCAAGCTCGTAGACTTCTGGAATGGCCATACCCACTTATCATAGAGTAAGCATACATAAAACTTTAAAGGAGCAGTTACAAAAACAGAAGGGGATGGTGTATACCTCCTCCCTCATGACACAATATGAAGAGCACTCTTTACTGTGCTCTTGAGTTTTCTGTCAATTTTGTAACCAGACATGATAATCCCAGTCCACAAGCATTGGAGCCCTCTGACAGGGCATAGTGAGGCACTGTCGCTTTGGTGAGATCCAATGTTGGGACAAAGGAAGGGCCCAGATCCACTACTAACAATGGGAAGAAGGTTTGCTTGTGTCTTCCCACAGGTGGCACCTATCCCCATTTGGGTTCTGGCAAAAAGTGTTCATCCTTGGACTGCAAGGGATGGACTACTAGCAGAGGATGTTACTGGAGTGACCCTGTGCCACACCCTCTTCAGTCTATTCAACTGGGGGTCAGCAGCCCTGCAAGAGTATTTATAAATTGTTTTAGTATCCTTATGAAAGAGATCCCAAGGCTGAGAGTGTTGGTCAGATTTATAGCTCCTGCTAGGTAGACACAAGTTCCTGGTTTTGATGGCCAGATCCATATGAAAGTAAAGAAGCAAAAACTTTATGTCTAGAGGTTCCTTTTTCTGCCATATGAAGTTACAATGAGATGTCAACTGTCTATAAGGAAATTTCCCATTTTGTAAGATCAGTGCTGGTGCCTTGATCTTGGAGACCTCAGCCTCTAGAACTCCAGGAATAAATTGCCCTCACTTATAAGCTATTCAGTTTCTGGTATTTTGTTATAAAAGCCCCAAGAGACCAGAGAGGATACATGGCATATTTACTTTTCTGTTGCTGTGATGAAACACTGCCCAAAAAATAACTTGGGGAGGACAGAGTTTATTTAAAGCAGTTTATATAAAGAGTTTATAAAGCAGACACCATGGAGAAATGCTGTCTGCTGGCTTGGTTCTCTGGTCTGTGCTCAGCCTGCCTTCTTACAACCCAGGGCCATCTGCCTAGGGATGGCACCACCCACAGTGGGCTGGGCCCTCCCACATCACTCAACAATCAAAAATATGTCTCACAGACATGCCCACAGATCAATCCAATAGATGAAATTCCCCAATTGAGGATCTTCCTGAGTGTGTCAAGTTGACAACTGAAGCCAACTATGACACATAGCATACATGTTCTGAAATCACCTGGATTCTTAATGATCTTTACTCTCATTACCAAGTATTGAACAAAAAGTATGTAGAGTGGTGGCTTTGTAATTTGCATAATTCCATTTCCTTCTGCTTGGGCTTAGCTGGGCAGAGGAAACAGCAGCTGTGATATTGCTCATGATTTCTTCCTTCTTTTTTTTTAATTTTTTTTTTTTATTTCCGTATGTGTATCAATGTACTGTCTGCATGCAGGTCTGTGCACCCGTGTCGTGCAATGCCGCGGAGGTCAGAAGAGGGTCTCGGATTCCCCTGGAACTGGAGTTCTCCTGGAATTGGAGTTTCAGACGGTTCTCAGCCGCCATGTGGGTGCTGGGGATCGAACCCGGGTCCTCTGTAAGAGCGGTCGGCGCTCTTAACCGCTAGGCCATCTCTCTTCCTTCTTAGAGCACTTCATGAACATGAGTCAGGGGCAGGAAGCACCAGCCTCACTCTCCCTGGATCTCTTTAGCTTCTCTGGCTCCTGGACCAGGTGAGTGACTAGGTCCATGATGAAGTGGACTGTCTCTTTTAGGATTTCCATGAGCAGTTTGAACTTACATGGATTCAATCCAGATCTTTAGCTTTTGCTTATCCCTGCAGTCTCAGATTCTCCTTGCTTTCCTTAGCTGTTACGCATTGAATTAAATTACTAAGGAAGGGATATTGAAGTCTTACCTTGGTATTTCAGAATGTGAATTTATTTGGAAATCTGCAATCAAAGAAAATGAAGCCATGTGCCCTCATCCAAATGGACCTAATAGATGCCTACATGGCTCTTGTCTTTGTGAAAAGGGGGAATTTGGACACCAAGTCGTGTATAGAGAGAAGACAACAGGAAGAGGCACAGGGAAATGCCATGGTGACTGGAGAGATCCACTACAAGCCAAGAGAGGCCAAAGGCTATTGATAAAACATTAGACTCAAAAAGGGCTGAATGGAATGACTGGTGTCTCACAGCCCCCATGAGAAACCAGCCTTGCTGCTGAATCCCTTGACTTTAGAATTCTTGGCTCCTGAGCTAAGACAATGAATGCATTTCTTTTATTTAAAGCCTCCTAGAATGTAATACTTTGTTCTTACAGCCTGGAAGACTTGACATTCCAGAGCCAGATCAAGGACAAGAGCCTTTCGGCATTGGTTCTGTTCCTTTTCACAGTCCTATAAGATCAGCTCTCTGGTACAATTCCCAAATACTCCTGCTTATCTCAGTTTTAGCCTATGAGCAGAAAAGAAACTAGTTTATAAAGTCAACAAAGCTCCACACGAGAAAACTTAAGGATAAAAAAGTGCATTACTATGTCATCAACAAATAGGATGAACCAGAATCTCAGTGTAAAGCCTGATTGCTCAAAACCAAAGGTCTTGCTCTCTTACACCCTGATTGTGATGTCAACTAAACACGTTAGAGACAAAAGCCTATTTTCACTGTGTCAGTGGAATTCATTTTTATTTCTTGCCCTGTCCCCAAACAAACCCAAAACGAGTTATGCTCTTTTTTTCAAAGCCAATTTTTTATTGAAGCTTTGTGCATTTCACACAAATTTTCAAATCAAATCTAGACCAGTGCCCCCCTCCCTGTGCCCCTACCCCCTAAGAGCTCATGCATTCTACCAAACATGTTTTTCATCTTTTTCTCAGTCTCTCTCAAAATTCTCCAATCAGAAGTTTACTGTTTTGGGAAGTTCACCATTTCAGTCAGTTCTTTGACCCAGTCTTTTTGTTGTCACTGTTGTTATTCCTTCCAATATGCATCACTCCAAAATATGCATACAGGCAAGCCACATATATCATAGGTTTTGGCATCTTCAGCTTATGATTTTTTTTTCTTTATTAGACTGAAAGATGTCATGTTTGAAGGCTCCTCCTTGGGAAGCCCAAACCACCATCAGTTCTGTCCTTGTGTTCCACAATGGGGTTTTCCCTTCCCATGGTCACCAAATGAGGTCAAGTAAGCACCACATCCTGCCCTATCTTGATCTTCCTGTACTGGTCTCCATGATACAGCCTGGGTAGTCCAACAATGGCAGTCTATACTCTGAAGAGGCTGAAACCCCAGTAGTAGCCCAGTCCACAAGTTGCATGTCTCAGCAGTCCCGATCTGGCACTGAAGGTTTGGAGGATTCTTGGAGAGACATGAGTCTTCAGTCCATATTGCAAGGTTGAAAGCTGTGCCTCACATCTTTGAAGGATGGCGAGAACAGTGGCAGCCACAGGGTAGCTGCACTTGCCAGTAAATCAGGCAAAACAACTGTGTTCTTTTTCTTTTAATTTTTTTTCTTTTTACTAAGATCTCAAGTTTTATACCTGAAGTACAATTTCTCAGGCCTTACTATTTATACTTTCCTTTTGGATGCTTAAAGACACACAGTTAACCCAGATTAACCAAGGTTTTTGTTTTCTCAAGGTCAGTTGAGGATCTGGTCTTCAAGGGTCACTCAGGTTTTTTGGGGTAAGAGGGAGTCTCTGGCTTCTTTTGGCTTTTCAATCACCAATCCCATCCACTCAAGGACAAAGTCAGATCTTGCTAGACCAGGTTTCCATTTTTGAAGACTTTCCTTTCTATAGACTGGACACTGGCTGAAGTCCCATTAATGGATCTCCAAGACCTCCCTGCATAGGAAGACTCATGACTCACATTTGCAGGACATTTCAAGAGATGTCTTCATGCATAACCTCCTGGGACTTAGTTGATCTCTGATGGCAAGGAACAAAGTTATCCCTTAAGACCCTCCACCAAATTGGTATGGGCATTAAGTATGGCCATTAAGCATCCAGAGAGGCTAAGTTACACCAGCCTGATACTTTTAACTACTGTGTAATATTTTAGAAAAGTCTCAAACAAAAGCTTAAGCAGCCCTGCACAAGAAATACTAAGAAGTACTTCCATAAAATAAATACAGTGCTCAGACACAATGTCATGACAAACCAGCCTTTTCCTCATTCCTTTGATCTTATATTACTCTAAAATATGCATACATACCCTTTATCCATATACCGAAAATTCCTAACTCTGAAAATAAATGGTAGCTTAGTTCTAGAACCTGTTAAGGGATTCACAATATAAGAGCACAGTGGTTTTCAGACAGATCATGAGGAATATAACATTAATGTTGCTCAGTTTGCCTTGCAACTAGGAAATTGGCGCTAGCATCCACAGATGAGGGATACCATTCATTGTTTGTTTTTCTGGGACTGTGTTACTTCACTTTAACATGATATCTTCTAGTTCCATCCATTTACCTGCAAAGCTCATGACGTTGTCTTTCTTTACCACTGCATAAAACTTCATTGTGTAGATGTACCACATTTTCTCTATCCACTCATCAGTTGAGGGGCACTCGGGTTGGTTCCAGCTCTTTGCTATTGTGAAGAGAGCTGCAGTAAACATGGCTGTGCATGTATCTCTGTTGTAAGATGAGTCTTGTGGTTATATACCCAGGAGTGGTATGACTGGGGAGTTATGCTTTTACAAAGAAGTTGAGTCCAAATTTAAATAATTTTGTTTCATGTATTGCTTAATATTGAACTTTACTGAATAAAAGTATCAGTTCCTAGCAGATATATTTTATGAAAGGACTCCTGGTGTCCTTCTGATTGGAGCATGCATAATTAATTATTGATGCTTCAACACAATTGGGCCAGAGCTGGTCAGGAAGAGAACATGCTGGGGTTGTTCTGATGCCTAGACTAAGATTTTGCTTCTTCCAGGAAAATAGGAAAATTCCACAAGGTTTAATTTCCAGGGATTTTTATTAGTTATGGAGTAATTGTTTTCCTGAAAATACAAAACTGTCTTGGATCCAGGCCAAAGAAATGTAATCATTTCTGTATCATGTGTTTAAGTACATTTTCTCTATGAGCAAGTAATTTTATACCTCAAAATTTGCCTTTGAATTCCTTATCAGCACGTTTTGCTGAGGCACTTCATAGACTACCAACTTCTGTTGTCTCAACCTTTATTTAAAGATGGATGTGTGTCAAAGGTCAAATATTCCTGGTACTATCTGTGATAACTGCCACCACATCTGTAGTGCATTTTGTAGGTAGGCTTGGGAAAGCAAAGGTTTGGGGGTCATGGTTAGGACACTGTTGTAATATCTTTTAATTAGTACATCAATTCAGTTCTAAATGCTGGGACTACAGCTATCCCCTCTAAATAGATTTGTGAAGCTAATATCTTTTCCAGGGTAGACTACAAGAGCAAATCTAATCAGCACACACAGTACCTGGTGATTTTAAACTGGTTCTAATGCTGTTTCTTCAGTTGATACCACATAACTTATTTATATTAATATGGATGGCTTTGATGTAGAATATTCATCATTTTGTCAAATTCCATTTCCCCTCTTTATCCTGTTCTGCATGCTGCAACCAATATAATTATCTAGTATATCCATTTAAATACATGACAACCCTCCTGTGAAGAAGTCCCCACATAAGGGATGTTTTCAATAGTCCTCTCTCTTTTTTTATTTTTATTTTTTAGTAGTAAGATAGTGGGTAAAAGAGTATTAAGCTATTTTCTCTGAGAGATCTTTGTTTTTGTTTGTTTGTTTGTTTTATTTTTTTTTATTTAAGATTTTTTTTATTGATGCTTTGTGCATTTCATACATCATTTTCCAATTCAGTTCAGGCATATTTCCCTTTCCCTTCCCCCCCCACCCCCTCTGAGAGATCTTTGATAGATTAGCAGAAAGGAATTGGATTATTTTAACTTCCTTATGCAAATTAACTTATTTCTTTGATAGTCAAAATAGTGAGCCTAAAGTTAACTGCAGGGGAGTGAAACGATTATGGTTGTTAAGAATAAAATGTTTCTGGTTAAGGAAATCACAGACACCTTTGGAGAGAGAAGAAGCAGAGAAGGAAAAAAGGTGGGCACATCACGGAGTTGGTGAGGAGAGCCAGGTAGCTGTCTCCAGAACCCAAGAAGGAGGAAGAGAGGAGCAGAGAGAAGCAAGGACATCAACAGCAGAATGACAGCTCATGTAGAGCAAGCCAGCCAGCAGTCACCAGAGAGACAAAGCTTTGCCTCCATGAACCTTCAGGCTAGAGTGATTGAAACAAGTGATGGATTTCTTCACTCCACTAAGCAGTTCACCTCCTAGATGGAACAGACCAGCAACAGAGCTTAGAGGAAATAAAATCCATTAAAAGCCAAGCTGGAGTCAGATGTGAGATAGGGTTTGAAACATTAAATACATCTTAGGATAATGTAAAATTCAGCAATACATTTTGTTGAATTTTACATTATCTTAAGAAAGGAAGTTAACAAAGTGGTAACTAATGCAGCATTTAATAAAGTACATCCATTTTAACAGAAAGACAGCATTGCAAGGATTATTTATGTGGGAGAAAGCAAAATGACCAGCCTCCTAAATGTCTGGCTCATGGTTCTAATTCTGTCATCAAAGTGTTTTTGACCTTAAATAAGTGAATATTCCCAGTGCCTCCATTTCTGTATCAAGAAAATAAAGAATCTGAGGTGATCTGTAGATCATTGTTTTTCCAAATTGGTTTTTAGGCTCAAAGAACTGGTTCAAGCAGAAATCTCTACTGGAAGCTGGGCCTGATGAGGGCCCCCTGTAATCCAAGAATTTAGGAAAGGAGGGCAAGAGGCCCAGAAATTCAAGGCTTGCCTAGGCTAAAAAGTGAGAAATGCTGTCACAAACAAACAGCAAGCTGAAACAAAACAAACAAAACCAATCTTTCCTGGAAGCCCAGAGGGCAGAGCTAGAGCCCGTCTGGGTGAATCTGCAGTGGGAGCGGCACCTGGAAGCTGGTGGTAGCATTCTTCTCCAGCCCAGCACATAGACTGGCAGTCCCTGGGCTGCCTCTACAGAGCTGCCTTCCTGGGGGGAGCCAACCGCCCTGCCAGGGCCTAGTTTGGGTGTGCTCCTTCTCTCAGAGTGACATTCCTTGTCTAAACCCACCTGCTTTGGGACGTGCTAAGTAAATTTCTCTTTTTTCGTTGCTTCTGTTTGCTCACTCAGTTATGCTTCATTTCTCTTAGTCTTTCCTTCCTCGAGTTACTATTAAAACTATCACTTGTGCAATATTAGCATAACAATGCACCTTTGCTAATCTGATTTCCTTGGGATTGTGTGGTTTAGATTGCAGTTCTACAGCATGGAAGCAACCTTGTATATCAACTATTACTCTTCAACATGCTAGAAGTTCCTACGTGCTCCTCTTCTGAGTATACACTAACACTTTTTTTGTTGTTTTTTTCGAGACAGGGTCTCTCTGTAGCCCCAGCTGTCCTAGAACTTGCTCTGTAGACCAGGCTGGCCTTGAACTCACAAAGATCCGCCTGCCTCTACACTAACACTTTTTTTTAACTTTCAAAAGATGATTTTATTAAAGTCATTGCACTTGGTCATTTTATTGCTACAGCAAAACAAGGCCATTACATTATAATACTTCTCATTTCTGACTTTTAACTGATTGTCTCATTCTTGTACATTTCAAGTTTAAATACAAGCACAAAATACTTATCAAAAAAAATCTATAGAGCACTTGGAATTTTTTGTCTGTGATCACAGTAAGAAGTATAAAAAGAGAATTCTCTGTTAGAACAGGTCATTCTCTCTCTACATCACCAGACTTTCCTGTAAAGTCCTGTACAATTCTATAGAGGTAACAGCTTTATAGTAACACAGCAGCTTAGTGGTCACAAACACACAAAAATAACATGGAAATTTAATTAGAAACCTAATAGTATTGTCTCAAAGAACAGCAAGTCTGAACTATATATTTACCAATAATTTGGCAAGGATAGATTCCAGATTCCATGCTGTCTTTTATACTCATATAGGGGCAGAGGGGTTAGGGGACAGACTAATGCTTTACCTCTAAGTAGATGTTTTTATTAGTTATCATTTTGTTATATCAACTTTAGGAATTAAAGTTCCCACATCAAGAGCAAATACTGATAAATTACTCTTTAAAGGAATCATTTTTCCCTTTAAGTAACTTCAAACTCTCTTGGTTTTTCTTACCTGCTCTGTCAAGGACAGAAAGTCACCCAGAAGGAATACATGAATTTGGTGTTCTGAAACAAAGTGGGGAAGAACAGAGCTTCTTTCTCAGTCCTCAGCACCATGCTGATGCACTAGTGAAACATGTCCTGAACCACGTACACCCCCAAAATAAGTTTTTCTTGATTTTTGAGGACTGTGAGGCAGGCTGGGGTAGCTGCAAACTCCTAATGTTCCTGCCTAAACCTCCTAAGTGCTGGAGTTACAGGTGTGATGTCACCATTTATAGTTCAAAAAGAACTTTTCTGAACTCTGTTAGAACCTTTCCTTACCCAGCAATGTGTGGCAGAAACAGCAGCAATTCCATAGGGGAAGGTAGAGGATGACTTCTAGGATGAAACCCTTTACTCTGATTTAAGGACAGTTATTATAGAACCTATTTATTTAATAGGGAGTAAATAATTCATTTGACTCAGCATTTAAAATCAAAATAAATGGAATGATTTTGTTCAGTAATAACCCCTCACTAGGTGATCCTAAAACTTGAAATGGCTAAAGTGACTAGGCACATTTTTTAATCATGTTACCATGTTGAGACTACTGGGAGAAAGACCACACCGATTCTGGAATTCCAATTAGCCAAATGAGCTTTATTTAAGCTGGCCAGTGACTGAACTGTAGGGAGGGTTCAGGTGTAGGTTAAACTTATAAAGGCAAATACTATATCCTGGTGGACTTTGCTAAAATATATATATCTTGGTGGATTTTCTGAGAAATTCTCATCAAACAACAACAAAAAAACCCTAAAACAAAAACATCAGTCCCTGCTGCTAGTAAAATAAGCAGTTGATAGGGGTAGACAGTTGTAAAACATCTACTTTTGTTGAGGCACCTAGTTAACTGCTAGTCACAAGACACCTGTGGACAGGGGTTCTGAAAGTGAAGATAACCAGCTGGCTCTACCTGGCCTTGTTAGTTTGGGCCAGGGTTTGACCACTAGGATGGAGTTACCAAAACAAAATAGAGTTACCAAGGCTATGTACAGCATGACTATCACAAATGCTTTATACTTAGCTGAGCTAAAGGTTTGTTTATGAAATAAAATTATTTTAAAAATGTTTTTTTAATTTTTATTTATTTCTGTATGTGTATGAATGTACTGTGTGCATGCAAGCTTGTGCACCCCTGTCGTGCGATGCCGCGGAGGTCAGAAGAGGGTGTCGGATTCCCCTGGAACTGGAGTTCTCCTGGAATTGGAGTTTCAGATGGTTCTCCGCCACCATGTGGGTGCTGGGGATCGAACCCGGGTCCTCTGTAAGAGCGGTTGGTGCTCTTAACCGCTAGGCCAACTCTCCAGCCCCTGAAATAAAATTATTAACAACCAATTCATTGATAGTGTTCTTGAATATACTGTCATTAAAATAAAATTTTTCCTTATTTCAGTCATTGTTACTAGGAACAAAAATAATTATAGTGAAAATTTTCTAGTGTATGTAAACTGTAGGTTTATGAATTAAATTTATTTCTCAAAGCATACACACATGTATGTACATGGTTTTAAATGCCTTGCAGCTTTGTAAAACTCAAAAGAAAAAAAAAAAGCACTAGCATATTTTTGCTGTCTTTTTCCCTGTTCTTGATTCCTATCTCTGGCAGGTGGTCATTAGTTAGTTACTTAGAAAAAAATAACTTAGTCGTTTTTGTATGGGTGTGGTGTTGGCTTCTGTATTTCTAAATGAGCCATGACAAGTGGAAGTCGGATCTTTGGGGAGTCAGTTCTTTCCTTCTGCCATGTGAGTTGCAGGAATTGGAAAGGTTTTGGCAGCAAGCGCCTTTCTTCATCCCCGAGCCGTCTCACCAGCCCACTTTGTATGCTTTCTAATTGACTATTTGCAATACTCTCAGTCCACAGAAGAAGTCTATTTCTTACAAACTCCTAATGTTGTTACATCCCAACTTCTATAAATGCTTGGCGATGGAATTGTTCTGGCTTTACAAGTGTATTTTTGGCTGAACTTTATAATATCAAATTATTATACTTTTAGCTGAATTCTTTTGTTTTTGTTGCAGTTAGTAATTGTCTTCCTTTGTATTTTCTCCATTTCCTGAGTGTTTTCTTCTTTCACGTTTGCTTCAGAGAAGGCCAACACCATACTGATTTCTAATCTTTCATGACAAGCTTTGTGTATTTCCACTTTGGCATCTTTTAGCCATGATATTCTAAAATTTCAGAATATTGTAATGAAACTCACTTTTAATCTGAAGATTGTTATTCTGAAATTTAAGTGTAGGCATTTTTATTAGATGTTTCTTCTCTTATGCTTATTATTTCTTATGTCTTGAATCATTTTCACAAACGGTTTAATTTTTTTATATTTTAGTTCTTGTCACCCTCCCATTTTTTGCTAGTTTACTTCATTCTCTTCTGTTTTCTGGTTGTAGTAACAATCCATAATTCACCTTATCTTCCAAAAGGTTTGAAGAATGTTAAGTTTACCATATTCATGTTTAATTTCAGTGGGCATTTATTACATCAGCTACAATAATTATCGCAATCCCCACAGGAGTAAAAGTTCTCAGTTGACTAGCTACCCTACATGGAAGAAACATTAAATGATCACCCGCAATATTATGAGCACTAGGCTTTATTTTCTTATTCACAATTGGTGGCCTAACCGGAATTGTGCTTTCTAACTCTTCTCTAGATATTGTTCTTCACGATACATACTATGTAGTAGCCCATTTTCACTACGTCCTATCAATAGGAGCAGTATTTGCTATCATAGCAGGATTCATTCATTGATTCCCCTTATTTTCAGGGTACACCCTTAATGATACTTGAGCAAAAATTCACTTCGCCGTAATATTTGTAGGCGTAAACATAACATTTTTCCCTCAACACTTTCTAGGTCTATCAGGAATGCCTCGACGTTACTCTGACTACCCAGACGCCTACACCACATGAAACATTATTTCATCAATAGGCTCTTTTATCTCTCTCACAGCCGTACTAATTATAGTATTTATAATTTGAGAAGCCTTTGCATCAAAACGAGAAGTAAAATCTGTAGACGCCACTTCTACCAACCTAGAATGACTTCACGGATGCCCTCCCCCTTATCACACATTTGAAGAACCAACTTTGGTAAAAGTAAACTAAGAAAGGAAGGAATCAAACCCCCAAAAATTGGTTTCAAGCCAACACCACAACCTCTGTGTCTCTCTTTAATACCTCTTTATGAGATATTAGTAAAAAAAATTACATAACTTTGTCAAAGTTAAATTACAGAGATATAATTCTGTATATCTCTATGGCTTACCCATTACAATATGGTCATCAAGATGCCACTTCTCCTATCATAGAAGAACTCATACACTTTCATGACCATACACTCATAATTGTCTTTCTTATTAGCTTTTTAGTACTTTACGTGATTTTCGCTATATTAAGCACAAAACTCACACACACAAGTACCATAAACGCACAAGAAGTAGAAACAATTTGAACTTTTCTACCCGCCATGATCCTAATTCTAATTGCCTTACCCTCTCTTCGAATCCTTTATATGATACATGAAATCTATAACCCAACACTAACAGTTAAGACTATAGGCCATCAATGATACTGAAGTTACGAGTATATGGATTATGAAGACCTTAGTTTCGACTCCTACATAATCCCAACAAATGAGCTCAAACCAGGAGAACTTCGACTCTTAGAAGTAGACAACCAAGTCGTTTTCCCAATAGATCTTTCACTTCGCATATTAATCTCATCAGAAAATGTTCTTCATTCCTGAGCAGTTCCATCTCTCAGACTAAAAACAGATGCCATCCCAGGACGACTAAATCAGGCAACCCTCTCATCCACTCGTCCAGGACTCTTTTACGGACAATGCTCAGAAATCTGCTGTTCTAACCACAGCTTCATACCCAGTGTCCTAGAGATAGTCCCTCTAAAACAATTCGAAAACTGATCCGGCACAATAATTTAATCCATTGTGAAGCTTTAAGCGTTAACCTTTTTGGACAGATGGCCTAGCGGTTAAGAGTGCTGACTGCTCTTGCAGAGGACCTGGGTTCGATCTCCAGCACCCACATGGTGGCTGAGAACCATCTGTAACTCCAGTTCCAGGAGAACTCCAGTTCCAGGGGAATCAGACACTCTCTTTTGACCTCTGAGGCATTGCACAACACGGGTGCACAAACCTACATGCAGACAGTACATTTATACACATAAAAAATAGATAAAAATTTTAAAAAATCATTTAAAAAATAAAAATAAAAATTTTTATGAATAGTCCTTTTTGGAAAAACAACTCGCATTATTTTTATTATTTTGATGGCTTATGCTAATATCTTTAATAATAGCAAAACTATTTTAAAATATAATTATTCTACCATTAGTGTTCTGATTTCTATCTTCTCTCTCTTTCTCTTTCTCTTTCTGTGTGTGTGTGTGTGTGTGTGTGTGTGTGTGTGTGTATTATTTGCGACTCACATGAGTGCCCTGATTGTTCAGTTACTTTTTCCTCTTTGTTTTCATTAGTATTTATGTTTCTGGGTTTCCTAAAAATTTCTGGTAATCCTTACATCTCCCATTTATATTTGAGGTAATAACAATTCCTTAGATCATTCTACAGGAAACTATTAAGCTGAGAGTTCTGTTTGCCTTTTTCAGGCTGGCGGCTTCCTCTAAGAAGACTCTGGAAATGTGCCCGGGATCCCAGCCTGGCTGCAGTCACTCTCTGTGTTGGTGGAGGAGGAGAACTGTGGTCTCACCCTCCTCTGCAGGATGGCCACTCAGTCACCTGTTCTCAGCTGTGCTACAGCCCTCACATCTCCCCCTCCTACTTCAACCTTCCTAGAGAAATAAACCTCTTATCCTTCAGTCTGACCATGTGAGAGTGGGAGGGATTATTTAAACTGGATTGATTATATAGTTTGTCATCTTGGGACAAAGTAAGTATGTCTGGCCACTTCTTCAAATGTACTAGGGATTTCATGAAGGCAACAGCATAAATGTGGAGTCTTCTGTGTATGGAACCCGCTGCCATGTACAGGTTGCATGACCATGAATGTTTTAATAGAACTAAGTGACTAAATGGTTATTAAATAATTTAAAAATTACTTCTTCATTTATGTCCATAGTTGCACTTTCAATTTTTCAGAGGCATCGCGTGCCACCAATGCAAGTTTCCGGTGTTTCAGCCTCACAAATATCTCGTTTCTTGCTTTTCTGTTCCCCCCAAAGCTTTTCTCCAATTGCCACTGCTCTGTCCCAGAGCCTGCAAAGTTCTTCCTGCTGATTTTCTTCTAGATTTGTTCTTAATGTAAGGATAATCTCTTCATCAGTTTAATAAAGTGTTATGCTTGAAAAGGTGCTGTGCTGGATAACTTCAGTTGTCAGCTTGACTTGACACACCTGGGAAGAGGAAACCTCAACTGGGGATTTCCTCTCTTGGACTGGCCTGTGGCCATGCCTGTGACGCCATCTCTAGCTTACTGAGTGATGTGACAGAACCCATCCAGCTGTGGCTGGTGCCACCCCTGGGAAGGTGGGCCTAGGTTGTATAAGAAAACAGGCTGAGCACAGGCCAGAGAAGCCGGCCAGTAACCAGCATTCTTCCATGGTCTGTGCTTCAGCTCCAGCCCCAAGATTCCTGGCCAACATCTTTCAAAGATAAACTGTCACTCAGATGTATAAGATAGAGCAAATCCCTTCCTCCCAAAGTGTTTTTGTTTAGTGTTTTGTCATTAGCAACAGATAAACAAACTAAAAACAGATATTTTAAGTTAACAAGAATTAAGTTGGGGCTGGAGAGATGGCCTAACGGTTAAGAGCACCTACTTCTCTTGCAGAAGACAGGGGTTCAATCATCAGCACCAACATGGTGGCTGAGAACCGTCTGTAACTCCAATTCCAGGAGAACTCCAGTTCCAGGGGAATCTGAGACCCTCTTCTGACCTCCACAGCTTTGCAGGACACGGGTGCACAAACCAACATGCAGACAGTACATTCATGTACATAAAAAATAAATAAAATTTAAAAAATATATTAAAAAAAAGAAAAAAAAAGAATTAAGTTAACAAGAATTCTGTTAAGCAAAGGAGCTGGGCGTGGTGGCACACGCCTTTAATCCTAGCACTCGGGAGGCAGAAGCAGGTGGATCTTTGTGAGTTCCAGGCCAGAGGGGGGTACAGGAAGATCCTGTCTTGAAAAGACCAAAGAAACAAAACAACAACAACAAAACAAAACAAAAAGAAGTAGCAAAGGTATTCTGTAATTATGACTAATTTATTAAAAATAACCAAGTTATTTTGGAGACTTTCTAAAATTTTTAAGATATCTTTTTTTTTTTTTTCAGTATTTTTGAGATAGGGTCTCCCTTTAGTCCCAGCTCTTGGACTGGAGCTTGCTCTGTATACCAGGCTAGCTTGAACTCACAGAGATCCGCCTGTCTCTGCCTCCCAAATGCTGAGATTAAAGGTGTGAGCCACCACGCCTGGCCTAAAATATCTATCTTATTTAATCCTTTGACATTCAACAATTATTTATGGAATCTTTCCTATGGGTCAGGTACCGCTCTGAATATTAGATTGTATATTTATGAACTGTAACTGTGTTTAATACTCTGTTAGCTATACCTGGAGGGATCTTAGAGGAGATCCGATTCTAATTAGTTATTCTAAAGATGAGGAAAATGAAACCCTGAGGGAACTTGCAGATTACAAACTCTGATGTCTCTAGTTCTTTGTCGCTAACTGCCTTGCATCCATATATATTGATCATTCATAGGGCTGGGCTATTTAGATGCTTTAACTTTAACAATAAATCATATTTTAAAACATTAAACTATAGGAGACAAAGCAGTGTCAAGTCATGTCCAATTCCCACTGCACTGGTGGCCTATGAAATTGAAAAGGAAGCCCAGCTCTCACAGTGACTGCAGGAAAGGGACAGCACTTATTGCATTGCTATGCAATAAAGAAATGATTCCTGCAGAAAGCTAAATGCACTCCTCCATCATGAAAAAAATCCTCCTTTTCATTGCAATTACCCTCCTTGTTCTCAGTTCTAAATATTATGGTGAACCTATGCATCTATTTACTTCCATAGGTATATTGTACAGTATAGGCCTGGAAGTACACATGAGGTTGAAACACATTGATTTGTTGGATGTGCTGAATGAGATAATGCCATAATGTCTTTGGTAACTGCTTTTAATTTGTTATAAATTTTCTGACTTTCTAATAAAACTTTAAAAAAAACCACATGCACATATGTGTGCATAATATTTATTAGTTTTATCCATTTAGTAAATATTTGTTTAATTACTTCTGTAGTCTGAGCAAATTAAAATAAAAAGTATAGATGACTTAGGTAACTTGTTACAGATACAAATAGCCAGTGCTGTGAAATTTGTGAGAGTGGACACAGTTCTCAAACATTTGATCTTTCTTTGTTTCTTGCTGGTGATCAATCCCAAGACCTCATGGTGGTTGGGCAAAAGTTCTAAGTTCTAAAGTACATTCCCAATTCAACATTTGCGGGCTAAACAGAAAAAAAAAAAAAAAAACTAAAATTAAGGAGAAAAGGATAATTTATTGCACACAAAAAACCCAAATGGGAGCTGTCTGTCAAAAACCTTTGCTTTAGGTAACAGCACAGCCCAGGCAGCACCTCTCGTTCAACCTTGGGGCATCTGCTGTGCTCTGAATGTGGCTGGCTGTGGCTAAGCAGTGAAGAACAGCTGTAAAAAAAAGGCAGACCAGGGAAGGAAGCAGCTGGTGAAAGCCAGGTTGGTAGTGAGCTAGTAACCAGAGTTCACCTGAGCAGGAATTGTTTAGCCTTAATGGGATGGCCTCAGGAAGGAAGCAGAAAATAAATGCTTACTTGATTCTCGTCAATGCTTTTTTTGATAACAGATAAAGTGTTCTAAACAGCAAGAAAATTAGGTATACTAGAGAGTACGAGAGCACAGGTAGTGAGGAGCTTCCAGGCCATCTGCCATCGTTTCCACAGTCTTGGCCATACTAACCAGGGACAAAGCTAGAGTGGACTGGAATAGCTTCCTGGTCCAGGAACTGTGCTAAGTGTGTCTCCTTCCTACATTGTTCTCCTTCAGTCTTAAGGTAATAACCTGCAGAGAGATGTTTATCGATATACGCCAGAGGCTCAAGTTGATGGAATAAAAATCAATGTATACACATGGACGGTGGATTTTACACCCAGTTTTCTCCCATTCCAAGCACAACGTTCTAGTGAAACGTACACAAACTGTATAGACCACCCAATTGATGAGATTTTTTTTTTCACACTTGTGCACTTGCTATTTGATTTTCCTGGTTTCGATGACAACTCATGTTGACTACTTTGTAACAAGTAAATTAATATTATCAATAAAGGAAATTAATATTATCAATAAAACTGTTATCAAACAGGACTATCAATAACTGAGAACTTGCTGTAAGGATAGCCATGGAGCCTTTTGATTATAGTGCTTTACATCTTAGGTCATAAATACAATATGATAAAAGTTCAAGTTTAATACTGCATGTAATGAAAAGTCTGTCAGACCATTCTTAATTTTCCCAATTCATTTGCTGCCCTCTAAAACAAAACAAGCAAGCAATCACCAAATTGCCAAAGCTACACTATACTGAACTAAAGTCTGGATTTTTACAACAGAATATAGCTTTATTCCCAGAAAGGCTTTTTGCATTTAGCAAGGCACAACTACTAGGAGAGGAAACCAAAAAAAAAACATTTTAAGAAGTTTTTGTTTCCTCGAACACATATAAAATTTTCACAATTAAAAGAAATCTTGCCTGAGGAGGGGAATTAACAGAGGAGGAGTGGGATTCTCAAAATACACTATACACATGTATGAAAATGTCATAATGTAGCCAATTATTATGTATAATGAATATATGCTAATAAAGCATTTTTAAATGTCTGTCATCGTAAGGGCCTGGTGGCTCATACTTGTGATCCCAGTTCTGAGGAGACAGAGGTAAAAAGATCATTATACATTTGAGGCCAGCTTGGTCTATATAGTGAGACTGTCAAAAATCAAGTTTAAAAAATAATCTTGTTTTTCAGTAGAAATCTTTGTCAAGATGTCTATGAACCTCAAACCAGCAGAAGGTACAGAATTCATTAAAGAGACCATTGGAATGTACGACAATGAATGAGAAAAATCAGCAAATAGAGTCAGCATTAGCTTTCCCCCTTCCTTTTCTTTTCCTTTCTTTTTCTTTTAATTGCCCAACAGAACATACCCTTGTTTAGAAAAAATTAAGACTCGGTCATGAGAGGACCTGTTTACAATTTTGAATTAATGACTCATTTTTCTTCACTAACCACAAAGAATCATATGTGTGTTGAGAGCAAAGAAAAAAAGCTTATGGGCCCAGCAAGATATAGCTCAGCAGGTAAAAACACCTGCTGTCAAGGACCTGAGAAGACTCCCCTCCCCAGGAGACACATGGTTATAGGGGAGAACCAATTCCCACAGGTCCTCTGACCAGCATGTTACATGCTTGCCCCCACCCCAAACACCCCCAAAAGTGAACACAATTTGAAAAAATTTTAAAAATCTTGTGAACTATGAGTAGCATTTTAGTTAGGGAAAAGGAAGGATGGAGGGAGAGAAGCCGGGAAGGAAAAAGAGGGGGGTAGAGAAGGCAGGATTGTAGCTTGCTGTTATCAGAAAGATAAGCACAGCCAAGACTAGTTACACCTACACAAACTCCAGAAAGACCAGAGCATAGAACTGTGCCCCCTGTGAAGCCAGCAGTGCCCCTCTCCACACACAAAGGGGACTTACTAGTTTGGCTTACATACTGTGGTCCAGCTAGACCAACAATTCCTTCACCCTGAAGAGGCCACGAAATGGGTAGCTGCTTAGCACACGATGGATATCTAGGCAGACCCAATCTGGTGCTGAAGTCCTGGAGGATTCCAGGAGAGCTGCTGATTGTCACTCTGTGTTTGAAGTTCAAAGAAATTGGTTCTAATATAAGAGAAAGAATTCCATAGCAACAGGACAGGTGAGCTCATCTGGGAGAGTAAAGGCAAACAGGAAAAAGGAAAAAAGTAAAGCCACCTCTGCCAGGTCCTTCTATCTGGGCCACCACCAGAAAGCGCTGCCCACAATTAGGGTAAGTCTTCCAGCTTCAAATAATCTGACCAAGAAAGTCCCTCATGTGCATCTCAGTTAATTGCAGATCTAGTCAAGTTGGCAGTGAAGACTGGCCATCACACAATATGCAGTAGGAAAGCCTACCCTTTGCTCCAGCACAGACACTCTGTCATCTTTCAAGGTTAGGTTGGAAGCAGTCTTAAAAAGATAGTCTAGGACCAAAAAGACATAAAGAAAGTTGCTGATCAAACCAGAGGGATGCTATTCTAAATATTCTGAACCCACATCAGTCATGAATCTTCAGGGAGAACCTGGACCAGAGATTTGGCAATCTGTCAACTCTAATTTCCTATATGAGATAATAGGCAGGATGCTATGCCTGCAAGGATCTGCCTCATATGGCCAAGAATGAGTAACCTAATTGGTAACAGGTTCTCAACTACACAGATCATTTTGATCTTCCCCACTGTGTATGACTTTATTATGTATGTATCCAATAAATACAGCAGTTTTTATACTGAGAATTACAAAGGCAAATGTTTGAAAGCTCTGGAAGATGACCTGAATTTGAAATGGCTTCATGGGAATATACTGGGTCTCTACTATTCTTGACATTTGGGGGCAGAAAATTTTTGGGTTATGGAAGCTATCCTACCTGTTGTAGGCTGTTTAATGGTATTCCCACCTTATTATAGGATGCTACCAGAAGACTCACTCTAGTTTCAACAAACAAAATGTCTTCAGCCATCAAAAGATGTTTCCAAATCATGAGACACTGAATATAGAAAGCTGAAGAAATTGTTCAATAGCAGACTTTCCTCCCCTGAAACTGACTGTTGTAGGTATAGATACTGACTCATAATTTCCAGACCTGAGAAATATTCATCAGAAGCCAGAAATCCTAATGTTTTATTTTCTTTCTTTAAAGATTAATTTTATTATTTTAATTGTATGTGTGCATGTATGTCTATGCATGGGTATGTGCACATGTATGCAGGTCCTCACATATGTCAGAGGTGTCAGATCCCCCTAGGACTGGAGCTATAGTGATTTGAGCCTCCAGACGTGGGTGCTGGGAACCTCTGCAAAAGCAGTACATGCTCTTAACTACTGAGCCATCTCTCTTTTTGGGGGGGGAGTGTTTTTGAAACAGGGTGTCCCTGTAGCTCCAGCTGATCTGGAACTCTTTATGTAGACCAGGCTGGTCTTGAACTCACAGAGATCCTCCTGTCTCTGCCTCCCAACTGCTAGGATTAAAGGCATATACTACCATGCCCAGCCTTGAGCCATCTCGAGTTCCTAGACCCCTTAATATTTTAAAACATGAAATCCCTTAGTTTTAAAAATATTTGCATATTTTTTAAATTTTTATTTATTTCTATATGTGTACAAATGTACTATCTGTATGCAAGTCTGTGCACCCATGTCATGCAATGCCGCGGAGGTCAGAAGTGGG
Organism: Rhizomys pruinosus; assembly: GCA_009823505.1. Taxonomy (NCBI): domain Eukaryota; kingdom Metazoa; phylum Chordata; class Mammalia; order Rodentia; family Spalacidae; genus Rhizomys; species Rhizomys pruinosus. Next base: position 2,603,019 of record VZQC01014352.1, on the reverse strand, counting down.
TGTCGGATTCCCCTGGAACTGGAGTTCTCCTGGAATTGGAGTTTCAGACGGTTCTCAGCCGCCATGTGGGTGCTGGGGATCGAACCCGGGTCCTCTGCAAGAGCGGTCGGCGCTCTTAACCGCTAGGCCATCTCTCCAGCCCCAAAATATTTGCATATTTTTATGATGGTTAGATGTTTGATGGTTTTCATAATTTCTATGCTGCAACATATCTAACACAAATTTTCACATATATATGGGCATGTCTAGGACATGCAGTTTTGAATTTTTGACCAACAGGAAAGAGGGTGGTGTAGGGCCCTGAAAGTACTCAAAGAGGGCTTGAAATAACAAAAAGGACCAGGGTAAAACTCTGACCTTTGACATTGCTGTGTCTTCAATCGTCGTGGCCTCTCTAAAGTTCCTTTTCCATCCCGTCAGCTCAGGGAAGCAATGGCAGCCGCTGTTGGGATTTTTCATAACTTTCCCAGGAACTTCCCTCATGTGCCCTGATTCTGCAAGAGAAAAAAAACAAACAAACTCAGAGAACAAAGATGTGTGATCTTTGCTTTTTTATCGACCATATGTACCATTGGCTTGCTCGTTTATTAGATAAGCAATCTACAATAAACATCTTTATAATTCCAGAACCTTTAACAAGTATTTTATTCACTTCTTCTATGACATTTGTTCATTTTTATATACTAGAAAATAAATCTCTTGAAGTCAATTCTCTAAAAATAATACGTTTTTAAAAACATCTTTAATAATAATGTTACAGTCATGGAGTGTTATAAAACTATTCTTAGGGTGAAATTCTCCCTTTTGTTGAAAAAATCAAGACAAGCAAATGTACAGGGAGTATTGTAATTGAAATTATAGATACTTCATCATATCTTAACAGAAACAATTATACTACACAGTGATAAAAATAACGTTTTCATTGTAAGAAAAAAATCACGTTATTCAGAGGAAACAATATCATGCTCAACTGAGAGATGAGAGGAAAGTGGTTTTGGACAGGAGTCAGTCTTCCACCTGTCATCCATACCTGGCCATAGATTCCAGAAACCACTGCTCTCACTTGGAATCCCTGAAGTCCAGTTTTGACAAGGCTGACTCTGCTAGGTGTGACAAGATAGTGAGAGCAGAGTCTAGCAGTTTAAAAGTTACATGCTCGGGAACTACTTCAAAGTGTTAGACGGAATAAAGAAGTCTACCTCTTCTATATGCCAGAAATTCGAAACTTCACAACATATCTTCACTTGCCAACATGTGCACTCTGTAACTTGGGGACCAAAAAATGGTTTCTGAAAGCCTCATGCTCACAATTCCCCATAGGAATGGACAGAATTGGAAATTCAGGGAGCATGCCGTGGCAGGATCGCTACTCAAGTGTCCTGCATTGTCTGCTTCTTTGGGTCAACTCCCAGATATAACTTAGGAAATAACCTGATATTTGCAACTCAAGATGCATTTGAATTGGCCTGTGGGTATATCAAGCAAGCTGTAGGACTGTGGAATAAATTCTGCTCCTTGTTGTGGAAATTTCAAGTATCAGGAATCAGCTGTCAGACGAATAGCACCTGCCATCCAAGAAATCATGTCACTGGCCCTTATAACCACAATGTGTAGACGGCATGACAATTTTCTTAAAGCTAAAGAAAGATTAGCACCAATCACAATGATGCTAGGTCAAACACTTTTCTCGACCAGAGCAGCCTAGGAAGCACTCTGGATTTACTGTTAGTGTAGCTTACTTAACCTTGGATCTTGAATAAAAAGACATGTATGAATGAAGCAAAGACTGATTTGGAGCTCCCCCAAAGGAGATTTAGGGCATGGTCAGGAGCTCGTGGAAATCTTGAATCATGTTGGCTCATCACTATGCTTCATCCTTGCTCCTCCTTAGCCTAATCGAAAATCCTAAAAGACATCATGGAAATTTTAACCCATGTTAAAGCATTTCCAGAATTGTGCTGGAAATGGGGTGGTGCACATTCTCTGTCAGATTTGAAGAATTGGATGTAATTCCTCTTTCCTAAGCTGATGCATGGCTGATCAGTGCAGAGTGAGTGAATCCAAACATCCTCTGTCAGCTGAACTTAGATGCTTGCGGTCCAAACACTGCATCCCCAGCCTTGCTATTTGCATTCCCCCTGTCTCCCTGCTTCTGTGCTCTTAGGTTAGTTTTTGATATGGAGGAAAACTCAGTTCTCATCTGGTCACCCTTGAGTAACACAGCGTACTCTAATAACTTTCTGACATGGTCTCAATTGAGTAGCCAAAAAGTCCATCTTGATTTGAAGTAAAAACTGTGATTAGAGGTCACTGCCTCCATGCAAATCTGGCATATTTTAAGGGAAACCTTGAGTCAGCAGAGTGAGGGGGAATGGGCAGCTTTTCTTTCTCCTCCAACCCACTGCATCAGTGGTTCCTTTTCCTAAATTGCTAATCCTTGCTGAAGAATTAGAGAATAAAGCATGGGGAAAGCTAGGAATGTGGCCTAGTAGAGATCGTCTAATCCAGCAGCAGTATTATCTGAACTGGATGGAAATTAGAATGTGACTTTTCCTATGCTTCAGTGTTTTGTGAGGTCTTCAGACGTTTCTGCTACCCAAACTCACATCAAATAAGTGTGGAGAGCTGGTAAGACCTCAAGGTGGTGGCTAACTCATTGGGAAGGATTCCTGCTTTTCTTCATTTCCACAATGAGTTCTCACTGCCACAACTGGAATAGCTGCCAGTTATTATAAAATAACTGAATGTTGTTATAAAGAAAATCGGGCTGCTTCTCTAGTTCTTCGCATGAGTGCCTGCCTCCTGCACAATGCTTCTTCCTTTCTGCTTTTCTGCAACACATAGAATAAATAGCCTTTAGCCTGACTAGAAACTGAGTGGCTGACTCCTTGCTCTTAGACTTATGAACCATAAGAAAATATGTCCCCTTCCTTTATAACTCACCCAGCCTTGTATATGTTTCATAGCAACAGAAAGCGGGTGCCCGTCTCTGCCACCGTCACTTCCCTCTCGATTCTGGCTTAATCCTTCATCTGTTGGAAACTGCATGACTGCCCAGCCCACTCTGCTGATGTCCTGTGGCCCTCTGGGACAGGCTGTAAGATGCTGTATACCAACCCTCTGTCCTTCAAAAGATACAAGTGCTCCCTCCTTGAACTGAGAGACTGCAGAACTGTGATCCACTTGTAAGGGTCACGTGCCTGTGCTTAACACCAGGTGGTGAGACCGTGGTTCCAGCCCTGACTTTGCCTACTGGAGATGTCACATTGTTTACTTCTGTCTAACTTGATTCAATATATTGTTCATCACTGGGGTTTTGAGGTTAGGGATAGCCCTGTAGTCCTCCATGAGCCTTGGACCACAGTTCTCATGGCCTCTTTTCCCATGCCCTGACAATAGGGAAAGGTGGAAACTGGGGGAAGCAACGTGCATACCGCCTGTGAGCTTCTGAAGGCCAATACTTTATTTTAGTGATTTTCTTCTGTAGTTCTGAGAAGAGCTGCTGTGGTTCTCTATTCTATCTCAAGCATCAAGCCCTGGGAAGACTTTCTTCTTTTCCCTTCTAAAAATGGCACACTCATTAATCTAATGCCATAATTCATTTTTTTTTCAATTTTGAACTAGATTTTATGCTAGAGGGGCCATCTATAAGATGTAAGGCAATTCCTTTTGCCATAAGGGTGATGTTTTATATAGTTTAGGGAATTAACGGAATCATTTTCGATCTTCATTTTTCATTGGCTGTTCTCTGAAGAGCAGAAGTAGCTCAGAGAATCTTGACAGAGACTATAATTAAGGCCAGAAATTCATTAGAAAATAGCATCTTCCTTTTATGTGTATTCGTGGTCACTATACTGAAGAACTCTGAAGCTACTGCTCATATCACAGTCAATTAAGCCTGGACTATGTTGCAGCCTTTCATGAGTTGTGGGGAACTCGTTTGTGTGTGTTTGCGTGTGTGTGTGTGTGTGTGTGTGTGTGTGTGTATACAACAGGAATCCAACTTCAGAACATGCACAAAGCACATGGTTGTATGAGTGTTCTATTGACTGGGAATAAGCTTTGTGAAAGAACAAAGAGCAAGCATCTGTTTGGTCAGAATAAGCTTTGTGCTGGCAAGGAATCTTCTGTGTCGCGTTCACTAATAAATCTTAAACACTTAGACTAATGCCTGCTACATAATAGACCACAAGTTCTGATAGATATTTCTTGAATTGAATGAAAGAACCATTTATGTTTCATTCTCTTTAACAGTGGAAAACTGCAAGTTCCCACATGAGTCATGAAAAATTTTTATTTTATTCCATTAATAAAAGATATTTTTGGAAAAACTAAATTTTATTTTGACTATAATTTTTGAGACTTCTAATATGTGCCAGCTCTGGTCCTTGGAGTTTTAGCCCAAATCATTTAGTTTCATTTTCCCCACTAACTCTGCAAAGGAAGTATGATTATTCATGTTTTTATAGATAAGGGAACAATATGAACAAGATGCTACATGATACATAGCAAAATAAGGATCTAAGTATTATCCTTTTGACTTCATGTCTAATGATTTATTCACTGTATTGAAATACTCCTTGTATTTACTCACTTTTAAATTTCATGTAGGACTTATTTTATGATATATTTTGTTATATGTGTTGTTTCTTCCTGCATACCAAAAAGAGAAACTATATTTTGTTCTTAAATTTTTTCCCTAATAACTTCTTCCATTCAACCAGAATCTATCTTTAGTCTGGATTGACCCTAGTCCAGATCTCTAGTTCCTGCGATTATTTGGGAGATGCAGGGCATGACTTGGTGGGAGAATGGAAAGGGATTCGGAGAAGAATTGAAAGGGTACTTCATTGCCAAAGTTATCTCTAAATTCTAAGACTAGTTGAAATAAACTGGTGGATGCTAAAGATTATCCCAAGGTCAAGGCAGCTTGAAGCCCAGTTTCTACATTAGAGTAGAACTTGCTTGGCTTAGTACCTGATTGTACTAATACGAACTACAGTCTGGAACATAAAAATACTGAGATGGAAGTTGAAGGTGCAGCAGTGATTTTGAAATATAATAACCATGTGCTTCAAATTCAACATTTCAAAGGTTTTGGAGTTATTTGACAAATTATGGGGAAAAGCCCTAGAGGTAAAATGAGAAATGCCAAGTTTTCTTTCTAAAACCCTAATATTTTATTTCTCAAGATCAGTGATTCTCAAAGGTCAGAGTTGAGGAGCCATCTGGGAAGATGATGAAGAGTACAGAGTACCACTAGAGGGCCTGCTCATGTTTGTACCACCTTCCCAGATGAATCTTGTAACTGGCTGGAGGTTAACATGTCGGGATGAGAACATGCCTTCTCTCCCCATCCTTGATATCCACAACCAACAGAAACTTGCAGGGAGATAGATAACGGCGATCTATGGATGTGGAGGAGGAATCAATAATGCCAATGCTTGTCAGCACCCTTGACACACATCATAGGTGATCCATTGGCCCATGGCAATGCCAAGTTAATCAAGATGCCTTTGAGATTCAAGAAAATGCAGATTGCTAAGCATTTCATACCTAGCCTGTGCACTTCTGCATAATCTTTTCCTGAGATGAATTCCTATGCAGACACTGGTAGCTGGAAGTACTTTGCTTAAGATAAATGTGATCAATGAGCAAGGGCAAGCAGAAGCCTGATGTTTGGCCCACTGAACAACTTCTTTTGTGTTTTCTAGTAGCTTTTGAGAATTTTCTGAAGATTGATAGGGTTTCCTGAAACACAGGTTGAGAACCACCAGGTGGTTTACCACCTCTTGTCATATTCTCCAAGTTCTTTGTGGTGGACATGCTGCTGATGGAGAAATCACTGAAACCCTACTGTACATGATTTTCACATTCAGAACGTGACTGTAAGCCAGGGAATTTGTGACAGGCCTGCACAGAACAAAGGCAGGATGGAATTCTTGGATCAGGTTTTCTTCTGGATAAGAAGAAAAGGCTAATGAACACCCAACCAGGAACACACCAAACAGACACATTGCCATTCCACTCAAGAGCCATACCAGGCACAGCACACTGAAGAGCACCCGCCAGGGCCACATCAGCACAGCACAGTGAAGAACACCCACCAGGACCACACCAGCACAGCACAGTGAAGAACACCCACCAGGACCACACCAGCACAGCACTCTGAAGAACACCCACCAGGACCACACCAGCACAGCACACTGAAGAACACCCACCAGGACCACACCAGCACAGCACAGTGAAGAGCACCCACCAGGACCACAGCAGCACAGCACAGTGAAGAGCACCCACCAGGACCACACCAGCACAGCACACTGAAGAGCACCCACCAGTACCACATCAGCACAGCACACTGAAGAACACCCACCAGGACCACACCAGCACAGCACACTGAAGAACACCCACCAGGACCACACCAGGCAAATGTGCACTGCCATCTTGTTCTTTAAGGAGAAATGTATCCTTTTCAAGAGCAAAAGAAGGAGAAAGTTTTCCCTCTGCTCTTCTAGGTGGGTTTATTGGCTCCTTGTCCTTAGAAAGCACTACCAGTGTTTCATGACTTACTATTCAATTTGGCTCTTTTAAAAGAATGCGTGTTTTTTCATTGTTCATGGTTCTTGAGGAAGATTTTTTTTTTCATTGTATTTCATTGAGTTTAAATTCCTTTTAATAAACTGACTTCTAACTTTGTGTGGGGCAAAGGAATGGCTGATTATCTGTCTCAAACTGTATCATCTCTGAAGAGAGGAAACAAATGTAGATTTCAGTGAGGTCTCTCCACTATAAAAGGATCCTGTCTGTCATGGAAAAAAAAAATGGAGAGATGATATATTTTTTAAAAAATTTAATGCAAAAACCAATATTGACCTATGTTACAAAATAATCCAGATTCTAGAAATAACAAGATGAATGCTTTTTCAGAACTTCATGACACTCTATTCATCCCTAACATGGCAGTCTCCGTTTTGGAGTTATCTCATGAGATTAAGACACTGGAGGAAAAGTCCCTTAAATCTCCTTCACAGAAAACAGCTGTTAGCAGGCCCTAAAAGGGACCCTTAATTCTTTTAATGGGAGGGGTCCAGGAAGAAGTTTTTCTTCTAGAAACCTCCAGACCACTCTGGGAAAAAGACATCTGGATGACTTGCTGGAATTTTTACTCTGTACTTTTTATTATAATTTTTAAAGAAAAAATCGTTCACCTGGTTGACTGTAGAGTTAATTTTGAGGGAAAATTCTCTATAGCTCTGAGTTGAATAGAAAACCAATTTCTAATTTGGATTAAAATATGCATCTGTAATTATAGGGTAAAACCAAATATCTGTAGGAGGGGAACAGATAGCAAGGTACAGTGCTTGTGCTTTCCTGACTTTCTTATCTTTCTTATGATCCATTACTGTCTAGGGGCCTGTGTCTGTGTCTGCAGGGACAGGTTACCATCCACGGGCCTGTGTATTAATGCATATATCATTCCATGTGTCCATTACTGTCCATTTAAATATGCTGATTTTGTGACTGCAAGTGTATACGTGTATACATCAACCAGTCAAGTTGTCAAAGATTCATTCAATTCTTGGGTATCACTGGCTTTCAGAAATTTTCTCTTCTCTGGTTGCTAATCTTCAATTCACATATATAAAAGGAATTTAGGATTTGAATATTTTTAAATAATACCACAATTTTTAAAATCTATTTTGATTTTTGCCTTTTAAAAGGACAGCAAAAATACTTTAAAAAGACAGCTACAATATAAAAAGAGCAAGGGGCAAGATGCACAAAAATAGATGGAAGTTGGCTGTCAGATCAAACAGGCTTTTGTGTAAAGAAAATTTAAAAATACACATAATAATGAACTCAATGAAGTGAAAAATCTTACTTCCAGCCTTATACTGATGTTTAGAGAAGTAAAAAATGGCCCAAAGTCCCCTCATTAATAAAATTCTAAGTTTATAGCAATGTGGTATTGCATTGAAAACGAATCCTTATGGTCTACTATACATTGAATGTGTGACCCATCTGGAATTTTAAATACATCTGAAGATCTTGGGTGTGATGGTGATAGGGAATCAGGCTGTCTAAACTTCATTTAATACATTCTAAAAACGAGCAGAGAGCACACCAACAGCCTCCACATTAGCATTGACTTAAAGTCTTCAGGTGTGCAGGAAATCAAGTCCCTCCTGTCAGAGTCACCATGTCTAGACCAATTTCTCTTCAAGGTTCCCACCCTGAACGCCTTGTTAAGACATTTATTGTCTTGCTACAATACCTCAGAAATCTGACAGGACTTCAACTTTCCTTGAGGCTAGAAGCTTTTCATCCATGCTGATGTCTTTGTTCAAAGAGGCATTTAATGGGCATGCCAGGCTCTGGTGAGAAAGATCCATTGTTGAAGGGAAGAGGAAAAGTTTCTTTGGAGTACAGTGACAGCCCCCCATTGAGAACATTATGCAACCTGGACCTGGCTAAGTCTTTCTTGGAGCCAACCCCCTCCTGTGAGCGGCCCAGCTCAATTCCCAAAGACCTATTGCCTCTTCCCCTCCTTCTTGCCCTGCCCCCTCCTCTCACTTACCTTCTCTCTCTTGGCAAAGATGAATTTATGGGAATATAGTGGGGGTGATAATAAATTTTCTTTGCCAAATAGGATGGTCTTGGTATACCCAAGATTCCGAGTTTGTTTGCGGGTGTGTTTTGGACAAGAGTTGCATCTATTTTCATTTATTTTTATTTTACTTATTCTTTTTATTTTATGTGTATGAGAGTTATACTTGCATGTATCAAAGTATACCCATGTCATGCAATGCCTGCAAAGGTCAGAAGAGGGTGTTGGATCCTCTGGAACTGGAGTTGTGGACAGTTGTGGGTGCCATGTGGGTGCTAGGAACCAAGCCTAGCTCCTCTGCAAGAGCAGCCAGTGCTTTAACCTTAGAGCCATCCTTCCAGCCCCAAGAGTAGCATTTAAATTAGTAGATGTTTCATAAAACAGATTTCCATCCATAAGGTGAGTGGGCCTTGTCTGATTAGTTGAAATTCTGAATAGAATGCACTTGTTTTTCTCTACCAAGAGAATCTTCAGCAGACTGCCTTGAGAGTGGACTGCAGCATAGTGCTCTCAAGGCTCTGGCACGCTGGCCTACTTTAGAGATTTTGGACATTGTGGTTCTTTTTCTTAGTATTGTAAACCAATTTCCTCTAATAAAACTTTCTCACTAAATACATGCACATATTATTGGTTCTTTTTTCTTCTTCTGGATAACACTGTTATTATAGAAAACAAAGTGGATTTCATTTCTGAGGACTTTAGTATTTGACTCAAAACCAGAAAATTATGGTTACTAAATTCCCTGGTGGTTTCATGTTTCCTTGATTGGACATAACAGAAGAAGAGATGAGATTCCTTGGGAGATACTGACGTCCTATGTGGAAGTTAGGAATTAGCTACCATTTAGCCCTTTCTGCGTTCTTTTGTTAACCATTTAATGTTTCACTGACAGCTTTCAAGGTGCCTGTCCCTATACTAGGCACTGAACATTTTCAGGTTACAGTAATCAGGGGATAGAAACCCCAAGTAAGGTTTACAGAGTCAGCTTAGTATAATAACTATTGGATCAAATATACCGGGAATCTCTATATAGGAGCCGAGGGATAGTAATTGAGAAGGGGCCAACTGGGGGCATCATTAGAGAAGGGATGACTTGGAGGCTGGGTAGTAGGGCTGTTTGCTATTGGAGCTAGGCTGGAGTGAGTTTGGAGTTGGGCATAGCCACAAAGGCTGTGCTGGTGCCAGGGTTACTTCCAGCTCCCTAGAGAGAAGCTAGGATGCAGGATATCACCAGGTCCGTCCGGGCTGTGGAGGTGGGGGTGGCTCCTGTTCTGTCTGTGGCTGAGTTAGGTGATTTGGGATCCTCCCATCAGGTGGCCTGGCCTGGCACCACTGGAAATGCCTGGCAGCTCCGCTCCCTTGTAGTCTCTCTCCAGCACTCTCTACCTAGGAGGCTTAGCATTACATTTGCCTTAAAGGAGAGAGTTTATAGAGACCCTGGGGCTTAGTATATTCCGTTTTGAAGGATACATTTGGAACTGAGAGGCAGGGAACTGACAATTGACACACAGGTGGGTAAAATAAGCTGCAAGCTGCTCTTTATTTCACACGGGCCACAGACCCCTGAAGAGTTGTCAGTAGTATGGCAAATGCTGTGACCAAGGTAAGTTAGCATGATAAGGAAGACAGAAAAGGAGTTCTTAACCCAGTCTTGTCCATGCTGGAAGATGAAGTCGGGGTCACCTTCAGTGGTGGATTCAGCAGAAGTTGCCAGGAGCCGTAGCCTACCTCCTGAGCCTAGACCAAATGAAGTTAGAATCACACTCCCATGGTAGCACCGATGACTGGCTGTGGTGACTTCAAGACCACACTGCCTCTTCCTGTAGTTTACGTTACACAGCCAACTCGCCCATTCCTAACACCCGAATGGAATCAGACTTTTTAAAAAAAAATGTTTAGGCATTTTAACTTTTAATCCAAAAATGAAGAAACAAACAAACAAAAAAAAATAGAAAGACATTTTCAATCATGAATTCTTTTCAACAGGTGAGGCTGACAATGTCTCACAAAACTACAAACACAGAACAAGAAGACCACGCACAGTTAGCTGTGCAGTTCCTCACACTGAGAACATGCCTTCTGTTGATGGAAAAAAGAACTTTTTCCTTTTGCCTGTCAAAACAACCAGGTCAAGCTTTTGCAGGCAGTGGACGCTCAGCATCTTCTTTATTTTAGTGTTTATTATTATTTATTTATTTGTGTGTATATCAGGGGTGTGCATGTGGGCCATAGTTGGACAAGTTCTAAGAGTCAGTTCTCTCCTCCCATGTGGGTTCTGGGGACCACACTCAAGCTATCATGTTTAGTGACAAACATCTTTACCTGCTGAACCATCTCACCAGCACAGAGCATCTTCTTTATATCATGTTATTATCATGTCAGATGACACGATATTATGGAAGTCATAGGAGTCTCATAAACCTTATTAGTTAGGAACATGGGCTTCAGGTTGGAAGATGTTGCTCAAGCAAGTGTATTTTATGTGTTCAAGTTCAGTAAGAAAGATTCATAGAGTGCACATGGATTAAAAGGGTAATTTCCAATAATCTGCAGCAGGGTCGCAGCATCTGTCAAAAGTACTATTTCCAAAAAGCTAATGCGAAAGATTTTGTTTATTCCTAACACAAAGATAAGTGAGGCAATGATCAGGCCAGTTATCCTAAACTGATCAGTACATATTGCATATGTGTACTGAAACATCACACTGGACCCTATAAGTATATATCATTATTATTTATCAATTATGAAGAAAGTATGAAGTGCTGGGTGAAATGCTGCTGTGCAAATATGAGGACCTGAGTTCAGATCCTTAGCCCTGATTTAAAAAAAAAAAGCCTAAGAGCCTGCCCTTGTAATCCCAGAACAGGGTTAGGGAAGCACAGGAAACAGGCAGATCCCAGGGGCTTGCTTGCCTTGCAGTCCAGCCATGATGCACTCCACATAGTGTAAGAGACTCTGTTTCCAAAAAGAAGGTAGAGAATAGTACAGAAAGATGGCTGACATTGACATCTGGTTTCCTTACACATGGGCTAGTATATTCAACATACACAAACATACTGGTACAGCATACACAGAAAGGAAGGGAGGGAAGGAGGGAGGGAGAGAGGGAGGGAGAGAGGGAGGGAGAGAGAGAGGGAGGGAGGAGGGAGGAAGGAGGAAAAACAAAAGCAGAACCACAGAAGCACCAGGAGGGGTAGCAGCTATGTCAGACCTTGCTTTCCCAGCCGCACCTCCGGCCAAGGATATTTGCCGCCCTGTCTTTTTTTTACTTTGAGGCCTCACTCCACGGAGCACCAGAGTTGCCAGAGTCCACCCAACTGGGTGAGAGCAGCAGATTTTGTTTCAATTATGATGGGCCAGAGGAATTTGGGCACTCGGGTTGCATGCGCCATTTCTTGTCACTAAGATTCATAGACAATAGAGAGGGAAGAGAAGAGAGTCCATCCAGAACATGAATTCAAAAACCTAATTATCCTCAAATAAAATAGTATAACAATAAAAATCGGGATGCTTAACTAAGTGTGGTGGCACCTGCTAGTAATACCCGCACTCCAGAGGCAGAAGCCTCGGCTCGCACAGAGCCAGGCCAACCCGGAGTTTGTACTAAGAGACCCTGTGATTACAGAAGTCATGTTTCTCCTTTCTCTTCCCTAGGGAAGTGACTCAGAAGAAAACATTGTTCTCTTGTTTTCCTGAGTAAAGCAGCCAGTGGTGTGAGGTTTCTGAGGTCCTCCTTAATTAAGGCAGCTGATTGTCAGAGGCTGGCCCTGCCAGGTTGAGCTGAGGGAGGCATCCAGGCTTCCTCTGCCTCCACAGCAGGGAGCCATTTCTAGGAGCGAAGGAATACCTTTCCTTAAAGCAGTGCACACCTGTATTTCTAGCAAGCCCAAGAATGCACAGCTTGCTCTTGGGAGTCTCCACAACCACATAAATTATAAAGATACTTTATGTTACTATTACATTCTTTTAAAGAAAAAGAAAAAAAGAAAACACCCCTAATTTGTTGTTGTCCACGTTCATTAGTAGGACAATGAGCCAGAAAATATGTAAAAGGGTTTAACTGCAAAATCTCTTTCTCTCTGGAGTCTCCTCAGGGGACTCTGCATTCACAACTGCCATAAAACAGCTTTCTATCATAGCAGCTTATTTCTTCATCTCTTTTTTGCCTTTGAAGGGAAAAAAAAAAAGGCTGTTTTCTTCAGAATGGGACAAGAAGGTTATTTTGGATGGACCGCCAGTTTCAAGCTTTCCGCTGTTTAATAAAATTGTCATAAGTGGACCCCAGTCAGCTAATTATTTGATCCCAGCCTTTACATTAAAATATAGATAAAATAGAAAATAGTAGTTATGCAAAAGGGAATTTGCCAGACTGCTCCATCAAAAAGCCCCCATGTCATAAAATGTCCTTTCATTAATCAAAATATCACCTGAATGAAGTCATCATGTTTAGCTTGATTGCATTTCCCACATATATGTGCAGCTGCTTTGGCCTCTCATAAATGTCATTTGATTATGAGAAAATAAACAGGAAGGGACTCAAAGGGAGCCAGTCCGGGGCCTGCTTGTTTACCTGCGCAGCTTTCTTAGCTGAAGAACAAATGTCATGCAAATGGTGCACCAGCAATGAGCTGCCAATCACTCTGGCCTGGCATTCATGATGATTTGCTAAATCATTTAAAGAGACATGCTTTACTAAATGAAAAAATATCAGCGGCGAGGGCCTGTGTTTAAACACGGGGCTGAGTTATTATCCCAGTAGGCTGGAATGAAATGAAGACATCTTCCAATTAAAGCTTGCAGATGAACCCAGACAAACCCCCCTTTTTTTTCATAAAGACAGGCAGATTATGATTGGGAAAGAACAGCGACAGAGGCTTTCATTACACGCTGATTATGGTGATAAAATTCCCAGCGCTGTGTGTCTGCGGGCCCAACTTCACATTTGAAGGTTTTTAATATAATTTCCTTAGGGTGAAATGCTGAAGATTTATTAAACTTTATGAAGGGCTTACAGATCCAATTTAAGAGGACATATCACAGGGCAAAACTGACAGACGATAAAATACATTCCAACTATAAGGGAAAAAAAAGCAAGGAGAAAGTTGAGCCGTGAAACTGTTTTTAAACATTTTTTTTGGTTGTTGGCAGTGTTCAAGTGAAATCAATCACTTTCCTCAGTGTTAGAGCCTTGTTGTTCCACTGAAGTTTCTTCATGCTTTTTACAGGTTAGTTTTCTACCCACCAGAGGAATGCTTAGAGAGCTTACTTAATTTAATTCAAAATAAAAAAATAAATAAATAAATAAACAAAAACAGCAAAATAATGCTGAGGTCATTGGTTCATAGAAATGTTCCACTTTATAGTTTTTCTGAAATGAAGCATTCATGCCTGGTTCTCCAGGACACTGCCATTAGGTATTGTACTGATTGTCTCTGTCCATTTTCACATAGGAATTTGTCGAATGAGGTGAATGATTTTGACTGGCTCATTTTTTATTCAAAAGATTCAAAGGAGTTGCCGAGGTGACTTTTCATAAGCCCGTGCTCCAGGAGTGGGTTCAGGTGGACCTTCGTACAGGAGAACAGAGCACAGGTCACTCTTCTCTAGCCTGCAAGGAAGCTTCTCAGCTTCAATGCAGTTTATATAACTCCTAAACTAGGCTCATGGCTCAATAGAGCCTGCAGGTAAGAAAGCAGGGGGGGCCCAGGTCTGCTCTTACCTTTACCTGAGTCTCCAGTCTGGGCAATTTGTTCACATTGCTCTAAGATGAGATTTATTTGCCTAGGGTTTCTAGTTCCCTCTTTCTCTCATATCTTCATTTTCTTTATTCTTTCCTTCCTTCTGCAATTTTTTGAAGTATAATTTACATAGCATAAAAATTTACTATGTTTAACCAGGGCTGATGGCATGGGCCCGTAATCCGAACCACTCAAAGGCTAAGGCAGGATGGATCTTGAGTTCAGAGCTTGTCTCAGGTCTACAAAACCAGACACCTGAAATGTCTTTCTACCGCTAATAGGCAGTATCTCAGTTACCTGATCTTGTAGGTGTAAGAAACACATAGCTCTCCTGTTGACATCCTAAGGGTGCTAAGCTAACTTATTAAATAGATGTATTATGATATGCTTTATTAAAGAAATAAACTTCCTTTTGCAGGGAAACTGAAGCTTTGGTAGCATGACTGTATGTCAAGGGAAGCCTGGTTTCCAGTCTTCTAGCTAAGTTATTCTCATGTATTAATTACATATCTTACAGATTAATAATGGGATAGAGGTGTGAAGAAGGCAGCAATTTTTTATTACCTACATTATTATTAAGAGACTTATTTACCAACACAACTACTCATGACACACATTCTAATAGGTTCCCAAGAGCAAATTAATTCAGCTAATAATGATGACCTGTTATAGATAAGCATTTTACTAAATATTTACGAACAAGGATAGACAGTGATGGAGTTAAGTTCTGTTCATTTTCAGCTCTTTCTTTTCATAATTGTTTCATATAGGAGAGGTTTTGCTTTTTGTTTTATGTGGTCTTTTCTTTTGTACTGCCACATGCTTCCTGTTCAGGACTCTGTCTCAAATCACCATGGTTCTTCCTGTTTCTTGACTCAGTTCAATGGCATCTAGAATGTAGAATGTGTGTCACAAAGATCTACTTGAAGATCAGAGTTGCTTTAGTCTGTTTAGGCTGCTATAACAAAATGCTTTAATTGGGCTGGAGAGATAGCCTAGCGGTTAAGAGCTCCGACTGCTCTTGCAGAGGACCCGGGTTCGATCCCCAGCACCCACGTGGAGGCTGAGAACCGTCTGTAACTCCAATTCCAGGAGAACTCCAGTTCCAGGGGAATCCAACACCCTCTTCTGACCTCTGTGGCATTGCACGACACGGGTGCACAGACCTATATGCAGACAGTACACATACAAAAATAAATTAAAAATTAAAAAAAAATGCTTTAATCAAGAAACTTGTAAACAGCAGACGCTTAGCACAATCACTGGTCAATGTGGCATCTGAAGAGGACCTTCTGCTTCTTTCATAGAGGGCATCTCCTCACCATGCCCTCACATGTGGGAGGGATAAAAGCCCTTCTTTGCACCTGTTTCAAAAGGTAGTCTTCCATTCCTTAGGGCTCTTCTCTCATGTGCTAATCACCACTCCAAAACTGGCTTCCTCATATAGGAGTTCGACACATTAAGAACATAGTATGCATGAAGTTTTCCCGCCCACCTTCCCCTACACACACTTTCACTAATCGTGGTGTCTTTTAGGACTGAAGACTAAGTAAAAGTCAAGTCTCACTTTATTCATAGTCCTAGGACATTGCACTGGTATATACACCTTAGGTAACTAGTGAAATGGTGGCATTGTTATACAATCTGTTGAAATCATAAAATACCCCCAAGGCATCTAGAAACTAGGGAAGGAATGGGGCTGAATTCTCCCCCTTCATATCACACAGAAGAGACTTCTCCACCTGCAGTTTTGCTATCTAACTGTAGAAAGGCAGATCTACCTTTGGATTTCTCCAGTGACTAATGAATTGCTTCATTCTCTCTTCCCAGTCCTCCAAAAAAAGACATTTACAGAGCTTTAAAATAGTAAGTCTAATAAATAAAAAATTAAAAAAAATACTTAAGGGGCTGGAGAGATGGCTCAGTGGTTAAGAGCACTGACTTCTCTTGCAGAGGACACAGGTTCGATTCCCAGCACCCACATGGCGGCTAAGAACCGTCTTTAATTCCAGTTCCAGGGCAATCCGACGCCCTCTTCTGACCTCCGCGGCATTCAGGACACGGGTGCACCAAACTACATGCAGACAGTACACTTTTACACATAAAAAAATATTAAATTAAAAAAATTAAAAAAATATTAAGTCTACATGGAAAGACAGTGTTGAGTTTGTAATGAAAATTTCCAAAGCTGTGAAACTTCTTTGACCATTGATGGGTAGAACTGAAAGAAACTTTGCTGAGCATTGCAGCTGACGTCCTGTGTGGTAAGGTGTTACACTGGTTTGCTCAGAACCACGGGAAAAACTGAAAGCAGGAGAAGAAAAGGGTAAAAGAAGAGCTAAAAATGGACAAGAAAGGGTTCATTCTACAGAGCAAAGCTTAAAAAAAAAAAGAAGTTAGAAGTTTAGTTTTCTTTGGGGAATTGTATAGTGACATTTAAATCCAAAGCATGGGAGATAAAGTAGAATTGAAAGATGATGTAGAGAATTAGAAAAGCACCAAATAGAGTCATTTGCCCTTTATAGATAAGTACTAATGAATTTTAAGAGCCTCAATTCAAACACATGCTTAGTGAAATCTAGTTTTTGCAATCCATTCTGCTGGAGTCTGTAGCAAGATGAATCTGCCTTGATTCCTGATTAGAAAGGAGTTAAAATGATGAAGAAACAGAAACTTCCCACAAAGGAGAGGTCCATGTTGTTTAGGGAATGAGAAGAACAAGGAAAGAGTGAATGGAAATATGTCTTTGTAGAGGAACAAGAAGTAAAGACTATGACCACCCAGGTAGAATCATACCAGAGCAAAGCCACTTTCCAGAAATAATGGGCAGGCAGGTAGGCTAGGTAACGGGTGAGTCTCATATCAGCTGGTTGTGGGAGAGGTCTAATTGAGCAGTAATGTGGGACGTGGAGTTAGGATATATTTGCTGGGTTTTGTTTGTTTGTTTTACTGATGACTGCATGAAGAAGGCTTGAAGCAGTGCTCAGAAAGGAAGGGCTAAAAGACGGTGGGAACGGTGAGAGAGACAGAGATAGAACACAATGCCCGGTGAGCCCACTAGGAGTTTTAACCAGGACAGTGGCAGAGAAGGAAGGGGATGGACACGAGGGAGAACACGAGGGAAGACTGAGGACGGAGCGCTGAGTGGAGAAGGGAATTTCCAGGAAATATTTATCTGCAGATCTTGCAGGAAGACAGAAGTTTGGAATTCAAAATATCTTGTGATTCATTTAACAGCTATATGCTTAACTTCTACTGTGGGTCACATCTAGGTCTACATAGTACATGGGTAAAGCAGATGAATTATACACGATCTGTCCCCAAGGAAATGTAATCTGCAGCCACAGTCAAACAAGACACAAAGCAGCATTGTACAACATGGAATGTGGAAGATTGTGTTAAAAGTAAAAATCAAGTTCTCCAGAACTGGAGAGAAGGGCTTGTTTCTTAAGTGGAAAGGCAGTACTGAGAGAGGAACTGGGAATACAGGGGTCATGGGACAGTGACAGAGGAAGAAAACGTAGCAGGCTGAAATAGTAAATGAGCCTTAGGAAGATTTACCTGGGGAATTTTCAGGATGAACGTAGGCTGATAGGAAATTCTCTCTCTCTCTCTCTCTCTCTCTCTCTCTCTCTCTCTCTCTCTCCACTCTCCCTCTTCCTTTCTCCCCCCTCATTCCCTCTCTTTTGCCTTCCTCCTGGTTACATACAGAGGCCCCTTCCCTATCATCTTAATCTTCCATCCATATATCTTATATGGACAATATCAGAATTAGCTAAAATATGTGAAGATTATCTATAAAATCCTAGTAAAACACCAGAGAAATAGCCCAAAAGCATAAATACAAAGAGCAAGGCTGGCTCTCAGGACCAGCTTCCCAGTCCCTTGAGTTCAGCCACACAGCCGATCTATCAAGACAGAAACCATCAGAAGACTGTTCATGTTCCTAGAAGGGAGAGGAGGAGATGTTTATTCTAGTTTATTAAACGATGAACTTCCAAGCCGGGTGTGGTGGTGCACGCCTTTAATCCCAGCACTCAGGAGGCAGAGGCAGGTGGATCTTTGTGAGTCTGAGGTCAGCCTGGTCTACAGAATGAGTTCCAGGACAGCTGGAGCTACAGGGAGATTCTGTCTCAAAAAGACCAAAAAAAAAAAAAAAAAAAAAGACTTCTTCTGGACTCATTTGGCTACAGATAAATAGACAATAGTTTAGCATTTAAGATCTCCAAAAATTTTTGAGAAAACCTGAGGGGTAATAGCTGATAGCTTTCCCTGAAAACAAAAGACCCAAAACCTTACCCATGAGTGTTTATAAGGAAACTTTTCCTGAGGTTCTAAAGTTCAAATTAGGACTACCTCAGGTTTAAGGCCAAGCCAATGTTAGACACAGACAGAGCAGGTGGATCTTTGTGAGTTCAAGGCCAGCCTGGTCTACAGAGTGAGTTCCAGGACAGCTGGGGTTACAGGAGACCCTGTCTCGAAAAGACCAAAAAAAAAAAAAAAAAAAAAAAAAAAGACTTTTAGCTGGGCGTGGTGGCACACGCCTTTAATCCTAGCACATGGGAGGCAGAGGCAGGTGGATCTTTGTGGGTCCCAAGGCCAACCTGGTCTACATAGCAAGTTCTAGGACAGTTGGAGCTATAGGGAGACCCTGTCTCAAAAAAAGACCAAAAAGAAATGACTTTTTCTCTGTGCACAGATTTCAAAATGAAATATCACATATGTCTTATGGCAAAGAGTATTACAAAATCTGTGTACCATTTTGAACCAACTGAAAGGGAATAAAAAGTAACCACTAAAGAAAACCGGTGGAATTAAGCAATGTTTATTCATTCATCTGTAATTCAAATGGTCCTTCAAGATGTGCAGGGCCAACCCCAAGTGGTGCATCTACAATGGAAGGTTCTACACCTACGGCTCATGGAACAAAATGGAACAGCAAAGCTTCGTCATGCAACAGAGGGTGAAGAACACAGAAGGCCAGTGTAGAGAATATGAGATATGAGACTATGGAACGTAGGTTCCTGGACAAGATTAAACTTCACCCACCCAGGGCTCAGGGATCATTATGGAAGATGGGGCAGAAAGATTTTAAGAGCCAGGGAAGGAGGTGCATGATCACGGAAGCAGAGTCTTAAAGGCTCCTGGGACCCTGCTCATATGAACCGATATATGCAATGGTGTCAGCATGCACAAACCCATGCGAACTCAAGCAGACAAAAACCAGCATAGAACAGGGGAAATGGGCAGCTGGCCCTAACTTTAGCTGGAGAACTAATGACAGCTGATTACTGCTGGATGAGGGAGAGCGGATCTTCTTTAGGTGAGAGATTCTAGATAGGCTGACTAGACCCCAGTGGACGGCCTTCCATGGAGGGTCATCTGGGCACACTACCTTGATCCAGTAGGCCTTAACACATATGACAGCATGCCTGACAACCAGTGGGACAGGCTATGAGGAAGTCTGACAGGGGAGGGGTTATAAAGATGATTAAAATGTTTCGTATGAAATACATAAAAATTCAATAAAAATATACATAAAAAGATGTGCAGTCTCAGAAGAGAGTTGAATATCAGTACTGTGAGGATGGCAATTCAAGGTGGTATTTTTCTAATTTATTGATCAATTTACTTATTTTTATTGTATGTATATGAATGTTTTGGTGTCATATGTGTAAGTTCACCTGTGTCATGTAATGCCCACAAAAGCTAGAAAAAGGCATCATATCCTCTGTAACTGGGATTACAGACAGTTGTTAGTTTTTGTGGGTGCTAGGAACTGAATCTGGGTCCCCTACAAGAGCATCCTATGCTCTTAACCATTAAGCCATCTCTGCAGCCCCCCAGGACGGTATCCTGAAGGGGTAGCGAAGCACTGAATTGAAATCCTCATTTGCAGTAAGGATTTCTGATCCCTGGGCAGTGATTTCTCACTGGTCTCCCCTTCTGTCCTGCAAACATACTGGCTAAGCTTTTCCCCTCTTCAAAGAAAAATATATAATAATAATGTTAGTGTCTTCAATTGCAACTTGGGGGAAGAACACACTAGACAGCCACCTTGTTCCTAGCACAGAGGAGTACTGAAGGAATGTGGTGTATGAGTGAATAGGCTCAGGTATTTAAACACCCGGTGCCCTTTAGGTGGCGCTGGTTGGAGGTTACCAAACATTCAGGAGGTGGAGACTTGCTGAAGGATGCGTGCCACTGGAAGTGGATGTTGAGAGCTGGCCTCCTCTGCTTCTCTGATATCTCTGCTTCCTGCATCTGTGGTTGAAAGGTGACCTCCCAGTGTCCTGCCCCACCTGTGTCTTGCCTGCCATCACAAAATCTCCCTCCGGAGCCACAAGCTTTATAAAATAAACTCTTTCTTCCATAAGTCACTTTTGGTCATGATGTTTTATCACAGCAACAAAAGAAACCAGTGCAGGTGGGTAAGTGTTAGCCATGTCTGCTGATAAATAACCTACTTTTACCCATTGTACCCCTACTATTCA
Organism: Rhizomys pruinosus; assembly: GCA_009823505.1. NCBI lineage: Eukaryota > Metazoa > Chordata > Mammalia > Rodentia > Spalacidae > Rhizomys > Rhizomys pruinosus. Next base: position 2,582,179 of record VZQC01014352.1, on the reverse strand, counting down.
ATGGTGGTTTCTTACATATGAAGTTAGAAAATTCAGTTCCCTCCCTGGGCCCCAGGAGATCCACTGAATGGTGCCACCGCACATAGACTCCATAGGGACAACGGCTATCAGGTGGTGTGACCAATGAATACATGTCTTTGCTTTTGTTGTATTTTAAACTATTTGACTGTTTCCTCATCAAAGGACTTAACGTTGTGTGTAGGACTCAATCACAAAAAGAGACAGAAAGAATTATTTAAACAGTTGAGTATTAATTTCTATTTTTTAATACCATTGCAGTATGCATTTTTTTCACAATGTTTATTGATAGATACAACTATATAAAATCAGGGCATGAACATGATTTGATAGATTAAGTAGGCTTAATTTCAATACTATAATAAGGGAACAATTCAAATTCTCACCATTTGTTTCACACCCACAAAAACCACTTCAAGGGCCTTAATGATCTCTGATCTCTCGTATTTTTGATGACCACACGTATCAGTCCCTTTTCTTTTGCTGTGATAGAAACGCCACAACCAAGGGAACTTATAAAAGGAAGAGTTTATCTGAGCTTATGGTTGACAGTTCCAGGGGAATTAGACCCCATCACGGTGGGGAGGCCTGGCGGCAGGAGCCGAAAGCAGAACTTCACATCTTCAAACAGGAACCGGAAGCAGAGGGGGTGACTGGAGACTGGCAAGGCTTTTTGAACTCTCTAAGCCCACCCTCACTGGCGAGCTTCCTCCAGCATGGCCACACCTTCTAAGATCTCCCAAAACAGTGCCACCAACAGGGGACAAAATGTCTGGAGACTTGGAGCCCCTATGGGGGACATTCTCATTCAAATCACCACACCACATATAAACAAGTTCCCTCTTAATGAATTTGCTAGCCATCCTCTTGTACATAGTTCCCATTAGGAACTCTAGCAGAAATCATATTTAAATAAACCACACAACCAAGTTTATATCACATGGTTTGGAATGTTTCACCATGGCTGTGAGATGGACTTAAATCCTAAATGTCAGAACTCTATTTCCAAGGCCTAGGGAATACTATGCCAACTTCTAGCCAATAGTTAACGATAGTAGACAGAATATTGAAAGCAAAGAAAAACTAAAAGTTGCCATGGTTTATAAGTTGTTTCTTGCTTCCATGAGCAGCTATTCCTGAAAGTAGCCTTAGTCTGATCTCATCCCCGTTCCCCCATTTCCTTATTTTTCTTTGACTCTTTGGCCTTGGTCAAGTCACTTATCCTGCATTAGCCCTTGATTGACATCCCTCTCTACTTTGCATCTACTCTTCTATGCTAGTGTGTATTGATCCTCAGTATTGAATATCTCCTTTCATGCCCTGTACCAGGCACTCACTATTAAGTCAGTAATCTATTCTTACTGGAATGCAATATTTTTAGTCACCTGAGTATAAGTGGAAGACAGAGTCACAGAATGTGAGCTGAAAAGAACCTTAGGATTTATGGAATTCAGTTGCAACATTTTTGCGAATGATGGTACTATACATAGAGAAATGAGAACTCTGCACAAACTCTTTCTCTCTCTCTGGGACTAAAAATGAAGAACCCAGGCCCTAAACCCATGGGTTTTGTTGGTCAGTCCAGCTATGTGCTTTATTCCCCTTCACCATGCTCTCCTAGAGCTCTGAGACACATTACGAAGGAAACTTGTCATCTTAACAGTTTATCTGCGAGACACCATATACCAAGGAGGGGATTCACAGTAAAATAACCCCTCCATTAGTGGGAGTTCAATTATAGAAAGCTTAGGTATTATTTCTCTGTTTCATAAGACATACTTCTTGTGGCATTCCAGGATAAGATAGGGCATTAGAGAGATGTTTCAAATTTTTCAAGCAAGTAAGTTACTTAACAATAGTGCTTGTCTAATAGCTTAGCAACTTGTTAATGAGCAGGTTCTTATTTCTCTTGGAGAGAAAAGAAATATGCAGAAGAGTTGAGCTGTCCAATTGACTGGGTAAAAGGGAAGCTGTGGGGAATGTTTCATGTTCCTTTTGCCTCCCAGTGCTTTTTCTGTCCTCTGTTCATTGCTATTTGCATGGGGCAGAGTAAGAGGGAAGGAAAGTAATAGAGTCTGTGAGGCTCTTTTGACCTCTGTTTTCTTGTTTGAAATCAATTAATGAGAAGCCCTGCCTGGCAGGTGATGAAGAGGCAGGAGAAGAGAGTATTAGGGTTTTTTTGTTTGTTTGTTTTGTTTTGTTTTGAGACAGGGTCTCCCTGTAGCCCCAGCTGGCCTGGAACTCACTCTATAGACCAGGCTGGCCTTAAACTCACAGAGATTCGCCCGCCTCTACCTCCAAGTGCTACGATAAAAGGCGTGCACCACCACGCCTGGTTCTTTAAGTGAGTGCTGGGAATCGAACCCAGGACCTCTGCCAAAGAAGTCGGTGCTCTTAACCGCTGACCCATCTCTCCAGCCCCAAGTATTAGGTATTTTTATCCATCACTTTATTCCTGCCGATGCTGTGGTTCTGGCAATGCCTCTATCCCACAACAACTTTTGTGAAATGGACCTATCATTCAAATCCTGTAAGAGATCTCTCTCCTCTTGCTTGTTAGGGCCAGAGAGGATAATAGACTCTCCTTAATGGTAGGGATGGGTTTGTTCATGTCCCCTAAAGGTCTTCCTCATAGTAATCTGTAAATAGTTCTTTTACAGTCTCTGAACCGTTTCCTTACACTTTCACATTGAAACGAGTTTTCTTTGCCTGTCCTGAGCATTCATTGCGACAGCCTATCTGGAGTTAATCACAGTGGTTGGAATTCACATTTATCTTCTTTGCTGCAGCAGCAAAGCCATCATCATAAAGGATAGAATCAATTCTTGCTCATTTTGTATCTCATGGATCCACTAATCCATGAGAAATGCGGCTGATCTGATCAGGAGATTGAGTCTCAACTTCGAATACATTTTGCCCTTTGATTGTTCTGAACACTAAATATGCAAAAGATCATTAGCAGACAGGAAGATGTAGGACCAAGAGTTTATATTTAGTTTATGTTACCGAATTTTAACATTTCCTCATACATTATGGGGACTGGTGTAAGAGCTACTGCTTACCTAGAACCTGATCACATTCCATGAACCAAACCTGCCTCATTAGCTGAGTAACAGCCTGACAAGCAACTATTAAGAGTCGTGGTCCTCCTTCATAAAACGGCATCTCAAGTGGAAGGTTTGGGCTGCTGTTTTGTTGCTTGAAGCTAAGATGTCTCCCGCAGGGACATTTCAGAATTCTGGGTCCTCACCTCACACTTTTTTAGGATGTTCTGGAAACTTTGGGAGATGGGTCACTAGGGGTGGTCACTGGGCTCCCCTTACCCCTGCCTGCTCTACTCCCTGCTTTCTTCGGTGAGGACCCCAAATAAATCTTTCCTACCTTTCACTGTCTTTCTTAGGTATTGTGGTTACAATTATACCAAGTAAAGGAAACATCAACTTTTCTTTTTTAAATCAGTCATTTGGAGCTCTCAGTTTTGACTGACAGTTTACTTACTAATGCTTCTAAATAACATGTGCTTTTCTTTAGGCTGGTTATGTCATTTCTAGCGGTGGTAGAAATAGTTTACTTGTGTTTCTTAGGGAAAAGAAGCAGTATATATGTATATATATGCATATATATACATATGTATTATATATAAATATGTGTATGCATGTATGTATATATTTTTAATAAAATATTTTTATTGGTGATTTGTGTGTTTCATATATCATTTCTCAGTCCAATTTAGACACTCCCTTTTCCATGCCCCCCACCCCACCCCAGTTCATGCATTCTGCCATACATGTCTTGCATCTTTTTCTCAGTCTTTTAAAAGTTTTTCTCTGCAGAGGTTTATTGTTTGGGCAGAAGTTAACCGTTTCAGTCAGTTCTTTGATCCAATCTTTTTGTCCTTGTTGTTCCCTCCCATTTATTTTCATTTGTTTTTAATTCCAAAATATGTTTGGGAATTCACATTTTGCCACTCTAATTTTATATTACTCTAAAATATGAATACATGCCTTCCACCCATATACTGTAACTACAGTCTGAAAATAAGTGGTAGGTTGATTCTAGAGCCCATTAAGAGATTTACATTATAACAACATAGTTGCTTTCAGATAAAAAGAAATATAACAATAATGTTGCTCAGCTTGTCTTTCAACTGGGGATTTGGTGTTAGCATCCACAAATGAGGGAGACCATTCGCTGTTTGTCTTTCTGGGACTGTGTTACTTCACTCAGCACAATGGCTTCAAGTTCCATCCATTTACCTGCAAAGTTCATGATGTCATCTTTCCTTACCGCTGAATAGTACTCCATGTGTACATGTACCACAGTTTTGTTCTCCACTCATCTGTTGACGGGCATTTGGGTTGGTTCCAGCTCTTCACTATTGTGAAGAGAGCTGCAGTAAACAAAGATGTGCCTGTATCTCTGCGGTAGGATGAGTCTTGTGGGTATATACCCAGGAGTGGTATGACTGGGTCGGGTGGTAGGCTCATTTTGAGTCTTCCAAGGGCTCTCCACACTGCTCTCCACAGTGGCTGTATGAGTTTGCATTCCCACCACCAGTAGATGAGTGTTCCCCTTTCCCCACAACCTCTCCAGCATTTGGTATCTTTTGTTTTCTTGAACTTAGCCAGTTGTATCAGAGTGAGATGGTATCTGAGAGTGGTTTTAATTTGCATTTCCTTAATTATTAATGATGTTGAACACTTTTTAAGATATTTCTCAGACATCTTTACTTCCTCACTGGTAAAATCTCTGTTCAGCTCTTTATTCTGTATATTTTACTCTTTGCAGTTAATCCATGGGAGAGCAACGCCCTTTCAGTAATAGATGGTATTGTAGTTAGTGTTAGCCTCTCTATAGGTGTGACAAAACACTCTGATGAATTCCAACTTGGGGAGGAAAGGGTTTATTCAGATATCTCTCAAGTCACAGTTCATTACTTAGGGAGCCCCCGGGTAGGAACTCAGGGCAGGAACCTGGAAGCAGGAGCTGAAGCATAGGCCATGGAGGAAAGCTGCTTCCTGGCTTGCTCTTCTGGCCTGTGTTCAACCTGCTTTCTTATCCAGGACCACCTGACTAGGGGTGGCACTGCTCACAGTGGGCTGGGCCCTCCATCACTCAATAATCAAGAAAATGCCTCATAAACATGGCCACAGGCTAATCCAAAGGAGGTCCCCTCCACTGAGGTGTGTAAAATTGACAACTAGAGTGATCCAGCACAGATGGGAAGGGGTGGGGTTCTGGAGCCTGGTGCTTGATCTGGGCTGTTAGCTGGACTTAGGTCATTTGCTTTTCAAACACTGATATTTATGACATTAATATTTATTAAGTCCATCAAGTACTTAGGAGTGGAAAGATAAGATGTGCTATTATATCAAGGAGTCAGGCCAGCAGGGAAGGAGATCTTTGGAGGACTAATTGTCCTTAACTGAGTAGGAAGACTATCGTGATTCCATGTTCTCGCTTGCCTGTTGGGCAGCTCAGATTCTGACTTCTTAGCTTCCTCATTCTCGAATGAGGCTCCAGGGTGTTTCTAGCTCCCCTTTGCAGAGCGATGTGTGGTAGGGAGACCTTAGAGGAAAAGCACTACTTATCTATTAAACTGATTTAAAGAAAAAGCCGGCTGATTAAAGGAAGAAAAGAAAGAAAGACAGGAGAGTCAGGAAACAGGAGGAGAGAGTGATGAGAAAGTAAGAAGGGAGAAAGGAGGGAGGGGGAGGAGGGGGAGGGGCTTGGTCGGAAACCCAATAGCCTAGAGCAAGCTGTGTAAACTTTCTTTATAAAATACCAGATAACAAATATTTTAGGCTTTATAGCTGTATATTCTCCTTTGATCCCTCTCTGATCTTCCTTGTACCACAAAGTCAAGCTGATCCAATAAATAAACGAAAAGGCATAAATGTGTTCTAACAAAACTTTTTATAGAACATTGTAACTTTCATAATTTTTAGGTATTGCTAAATATTGCTCTTTTAATTCCTTAGCCATTTATAAATGTAAAAATCATTCTTAACTCAGGCAACATATAAATAAAGTCTAGGTTCAGCCCATGGTCCAGTATTTGCATACTCTCAGGCTAGAATTGCAAACCTAAAGACAGAAGCACTGTGTACCACTACAGGACTCGACACCTGACAAGACAGTTTCCAGTTCCTCCCATGGCCAATTGTCATATGCAGTGGTGGGAAGCATTGTTTTTTGTTTGTTTATTTTATTTATTTTTGTATGTGTATGAATGTATTGTCTGCATGTAGGTCTGTGCACCTGTGTCCTGCAATGCTGCAGAGGTCAGAAGAGGGTCTCGGATTCCCCTGGAACTGGAGTTCTCCTGGAATTGGAGTTACAGACGGTTCTTAGCTGCCATGTGGGTGCTGGGGATCAAACCCGGGTCCTCTGCAAGAGCAGTCGGTGCTCTTAACCACTAGGCCATCTCTCCAGCCCCCAGGAAGCATTGTTAAGTAGGCACAGTGTGTCCCTGTGACCAAGGGAAGGTGGTTTTTCCTTTAGGATCCTCTTTTGCTTGCCTTTTAATGAAGATAAATGAAATAAAATCTATTGAAAGCACTTTGTGCTCTTAGCAAGAAAGCATTATAGAAACTCAGTGTATTATTAAAGAAAGCACAAATCCATCAGATGAAGAATCAGAAAGCCCAGTCTGCAGTACCACAGATTGTGCTGGCCAGGAAAGAACTCTTCCCTAGATAATGAAAGTGTTCTCCCTTTAGTCTCTCTTGGTTTCAGTATGGGCTGAAAACGGCTGGCTTTACTGCTGCTTTCCCTCTCCTCCCAAACTCCCCCGCTTTGTTAGTACTTTGAGAGAACAAACTGCTCCTGGATTGCTGGGTGCCTCCATTCCATGTAAGTCCCAGGGCTGTACCTACCCAACCAAGGCCTGTGCATGCTCTCAGTTTAATAGCTGTTTGACAGATCACCCTTTCTACTTTGCAGCAACAAATGCATTCTCTAAAGGTCAGGCAAAATATGCCCATGGTTCAACTGGTCAAAGAACAGACAGTAAGTGACCGTGCAGTGCTCAGCCAGTAAGTGGGACATCTATATTTCTCCCCTCCCCCAAGGCTCAGGCCCTATCTCAAAGAGAAGCTAGAAAGCTTGTAAGAGCCAGAGGTCAGGGAGAATCAAAGCAGAATGGTGTCTTCTGGACATGACAAGACTACTGCTTTCATGAACTCACAGTAGCTGTTCTTACACAAAACCTGTACAAAATCAAGCCAGCCAACATCCGAGAATGGACAAGAAATGAGATCAAAGATCTCAAGACATGGCTCAGTGCTTAGAGTACTGGCTGCTCTTATAGAAGACCTGGGTTCCATTCCCAAAACCCACATGGCAGCTCACAACCAACCATCTGTAATCCAGTTCCAGGGGGATCTGATGCCCTCTTTTGACATCCATGGGCACAACATGACATGGGTGCTTACATACATGAAGGCAATTCACTCAGACACATAAAATAAAAATAATAAATAGTATTACAAGAAAAAAAGAAATGGGTTCAAGAGCCTCCACCCTCAACTGAGGAGCTATGGAGACTTGATGGCTTTGGGGGAAGGGAGAGACAATTTTTTTGGTGTACGGATCCTGCTTGATCATGTGCTAGTGGATGGCTGGCACCTGAAGTATACGGATGGCATAAATAGGAGTCGACGGGTTATTAAATTAAAAGGAAAGACAAGCTGAAGGAGTAGAAAGGCAGAGCGGCTCTTGGAGGAATTAAAGGGAGTTGGGAGAGATATGATCAAAATGCATTGAACGAGTTCTCAAATAAGTAGAAAAATAATTATTAAAAATATACCTGTGGTTAACTCCTTTGGATACCTAACCAGCTCGTCTTCCCAAAGTGTGGAAGATGGAATAATTTTGTGAGTTAGACCTCCCTATTCTTGCTATGATGAAGCCTTTTTCTTTACTTTTGAGGAAAACCTTTTTCAAGATGAGTTTTAGGGCCCCTTCCTTATAAAATACTTCTGAGTCAGATGTTTCTTTGACTATCTCCATCCTCCCTCCCCCAGAGACCACATATTATTATTATTACTTTTTTTTTTTTTTTTTTTGGTCTTTTTTTGACAGGGTCTCCTTGTAGCCCTAGCTGTCCTGGAATTTGCTCTGTAGACCAGGCTGGCCTTGAACTCACAAAGATCTGCCTGCCTCTGCCTCCCAAGTGCTAGGACTAAAGGCGTGTGCCACCACGCCTGGCTGAGGCCACATATTATTAAACTACGTTTCCCCACCTTAGAAAGTTTTGGGTTTCAAATTGTTTTCCAGATTTCACTCTATCAAATACAGCTGTAATTTCTAAGAAAGACTAAAACCATTTCTTCTTGTTGATGACTCAAATCCTTGTCTTTGAAATCACTTCTTTTAGTTTTCATATATCATCTAGTGTTTTTAAAGTTTTTGGTTTTTCTTTTTTATTTATTATTATTTTTATTATTTTTTATGTGTATGAGTAGTACACTCATATACAATACTGTCTGCATGTAGGTTGGTGCACCTGTGTCGTGCAATGCTGCAGAGGTCAGAAGAGGGCATTGGATTCCCCTGGAACTGGAGTTAAAGACAGACAGTTCTTAGCAGCTATGTGGGTGCTGGGAATTGAACCTGGGTCTTCTGCAAGAGCAGTCGGGACTCTTAACCACTGAGCCATCTCTCCAGCCCCAGGGCTTTTTTCTTTTTAAAACTTGCTTTTCATTGTAGGATTAGGCACAGAAACACCCAAATAGGACCCTTGGGAGAGGATTTTGCATGGTTAAAAAGCGTTAGGTTAAAGGGAAAATGTAGTCACTTGGTAAATGTTTGCACTACTCCCTTTGTATATGCATGTCATCAGTCCTGTGACAGGCCACCCCTTTTCTGTAGAACCATCAATGATGTGATGCAGCACCTCTTTGGTGAGTGCCATCATCGGTGTGACATGTCTGCTGCAGTTTGCAAATCCCTCCTGCTTTAGTTTTCTGTGTGCTCATTGTTAGCACAGCAACAGCATTCCCATATGCATAAGTGACAAGAATTAGCTGCCTTGTTCTAAGGTTCTGCTCTTTCATTTACGTTTTTCAAAAACCTCCCTTTTTACAGTAGAATGCCAATATTCTATAACAACCATCCTTACATCCATAGTTTGACACACACTTCTAATGTCAGTATTGACACAGTAAGAGATATCTTTCTAGAGCTTTGTCTCATGAAACTTGAACCATAATTTATATCAGATGAGGACAAAAAAAAAATCACTCTTAGCAAAGAGATGGAGAAGAAAAGCTCTCTCCTTTGAAAGGAATTTTGAGTAGTTTTAATAACAAACCATTCTGGGCCTTTGCTATTGTGTCTGAGAGGCACCAATGTCTCTCACTTCTCCAGCCTGTACTTAAAACAGTGTCACTTGAATTCAGTCAAGTACAGCCTTCTGATTACTTTTATTTCTGGGACAGCTTTTCAAGGGCAGCTTCTAATTTTAGGTATTGTAGCTGAGCTTCTTCCCATCCTCTGTGTGCCCTTGGTGTTCTGTGTGCATTAGCTTTCCTGTAAAGGTGACAGCCTGGGGCATGCCCTGATCTAGCAGACTGGAAGATCCTGTGGAGGTGAGAGAGGGCAAGGCAGACGAGGCATCTTTGTGTGACCACATATTCAGTTTTATGCAGTCGTTTCCACAAGAGAGCAACTTTTCAGAATCTTTTTAGTTATTGTAATCCTACAAAATCAAAACCAGTGTGAAGCTATTCTAATTATCTATAAGGCATAATACATATCTCACTCTTTATAAATAAAACTCATTTGCGTTCTTACTTTGCTAGAGATCCATATAACATATACCATGTTCTCTTGAATGTTTAAAATTGTGTAAGTGAGCCAAAGAGGGGTGACTGTGAGTCCATAGGCTTTGGTGCTCTGAGTTTAATCCTGAAATGCACTTAACCTGGTAGTTAGAATAAGCAGCCAGTGATTAGAATTAACTTTCACCGGGGCTGGAGAGATGGCCTAGTGGTTAAGAGTGCTGACTGCTCTTGGAGAGGACCCAGGTTCGATCCCCAGCACCCACATGGCGGGCTGAGAACCGTCTTTAACTCCAGTTCCAGGAGAATCCAACACCCTCTTCTGACCTCCGCGGCATTGCACGACACGGGTGCACAAACCTACATGCAGACAATACATTCATACACATAAAATAAATAAATAAGATAAATTAAAAAAAAAAAAGAATTAACTTTCACCAAGGCAAAAGCAACTGTCCTGAGACAAAATTCTCTCTGTCTTGTCTGTAGGTGGGAAGGGGGAGGTCCCTGGGCAGGAACACATTGGTTAAGTACAATATTAGTGTCACAGCGAGGGAAGAAGAGCGGTGCTCTCCTTTCTAGTGTGCGAAGACATCCAAGACCATCCCTGCAACTCAGGAGGGTCCCATAACGTACTTAATCACTCCCCTTGAAACTGACCTAATCCTGTGCATGAGTCAGGATCACGGACGGAATTAGATGGCATTTTCCTGAGCGTTTAAAGAAATGACTGCTTACAAATGAGTGAGCAGAGCCCATAATTATGCACATCCCTATGCTAGCCGTGATGGGAAGCCGTGCCACCGTCAGGGCCTGGAGGAGGTCCCAAGACAGCACCCTCCGCTCAACGAGGGTCAAGAACTGCGTCACCCAACAGGCAGGAGCTAAGGAAACGAGGCTCGCTCCTGGCTCTGGTTTCCTGTAGAGGTTCCCGCTGGACGAAACCAGCTGGCTGCAGAGGGCCTGGACGGCCCTGTTGATTCAGGCTTTGGGCCAAGAAGCAGGACTAGAGAGTGGACAGGACTGAGGAGAGATGGTGACGGTTGCTTGCTCTCCTTGCATAACCCTGCCTCTGCGTTTTCCTGAAACTCTTGGCTTTCCTTCTTGATTTTCAACTCCCGGCCTTATGCTCTCAGTTCCCTTGCCTCACAGGATTTCCTCACTCTGCGGGGCTGTCTGTGCCATCGCATGGTGCGATTGGCACTGAAGGCCGCTCCATCTGGGGCCTCGCACCAGCTCTGCACAGCTTCGCGTCAACATCCAGTGTGCGCAGAGCTCGCTCTCGCCGGCACCCTCACCTGCGTGGGCTGTGCACAGTCTCAACTGCCTTCCGGAACTGGAAACCTTTTCTGCACCAATATTTTGAAGTCACGCTTTGAGACTGCAAATCTGTCACTGTTACATCCTTTCACAGAGCGCCGTTTGTATTTTGAGTGTTGCGTAGTAAATTGTAATTGCCACCAACTAAAATAGATATGGGAAATAGGAAGTGTGGGCATTTCTCATAATTTACCATTCTCATTGAATCTTCCCCTCGGCGTGACTGCAGTAACAGCTCTTGCATAAAACACCAAGGAACACGTTGTCCTGAACTGAACAAAACTGCTTATTCTTGGCAAATTGCATTAAGCTTATAGTTTTAGGCCTAGCGGGGCGTTTTCTCCACAGGAATTCCGAAGATGCCCGTTGATAATATGTCGACCTGCCAAAACCCAGTTGAGTAATTTAAATTGCTGGAAGTGTGGTCACCAGAGATGCACTAGTGGTCATGGGATGAAATTGATATCCTTGTCACCCTTTGCGGGGGGAAACAGGGAAAGTCAGATCTCAGCATCAGAGTGGTTCTGCCTCAGACGTAGTTGGGTGGCTGTATCTGTGTCCTCTGGTCGCTTGGAAACTCAGTAGATGGGGATGATTGTTCTGGCTCGGCTAATAAGCACCACAGTGACCTGTAAGATTCATCCTCAGTGCTGTTGCTACAGCCAGAATGATTATCCTCCCGCAGTATGTCTCCCTTAAAATCCTCATCCCCAAGGTGCTGACATTAGGAGATGAGCCTTTTGGAAAGATCAGTAACGAATGGAACTGGAATTGGTTTGCTCATCGAAAAGACCCAAAGGAGAAACCCTTCACCCTTCTGCACGTGAGAAAGTGCCATCTGGGAGCCTCAAAATGGGCCTCACTGGACACTGAATCTGCCTTGATCTTGGATCTGCAGCCTGCAGAGTCATAAACCACTTAGGTTAGGCATGACAGTCTTTGTGACAGCTGCCTGGATAGAGAGACTGACCCCCCTGCACATGTGACAGCCCCGTTGTGATTATCATTATTGCATTTCACTTTCATTTTCTATCAGTCTTTGAAAAGGCTATTGATTCTACTTCTAAAATACATCTTGCTGTCTGTCTACTGTAATGACCAGGAGAGAGCAGTCAGCATCTCTGTTCTGGACTACTGCTTGGACTTCCCAGTGGCCTCAGCAGGTCTCATTGCCTGCCCCTCCCTAGTTGTGTTCTCATACAACACCTTGAGTAACTTAAAAAAAAAATTAGTAATCTATTTACCCCAACTTTCTATTTTGAAGAAAGTCAAAGAAATTTTCAGGAATAATAGAGCGAACATCCATGGGGCTGTTGCCTGGGTTTACATTTTCATTCCTGGACGTTTCTTAACATGAAGGTCTTGTATTACTGACTTTTCTGTTGTTGTGATAAAATACCAGGAGTAAAGTGATCTATGGAAGAAAGACTTTATTTTGCCTTACATTTCTAGAGTCTACGGAGGTGGGGAGGCATGGCAGCAGGGGCAGGAAGCTGAGCACTCACATCTTTAAACAGGAAGCAGAAGCTGCAAGGGGCCGAGAATATGAACTACTAAAGCCTGCTCCAAGACACTTCCTTCAACAAGGCTTCCCCTCCTAAAGTCTCTACGACCTCCCAAACGCCAGCACCAACTAGGATCCAAGTGTTCAAATGCTTGAGCCTACAGAAGATGTTTCTCATTCAAACCACCACAGTCATTTTCTTAAATACTCACACTACTGTTACTACAGGTAATGACACCAGATCACTGCTTTTGTCTAATAAATTCAAACTTCCAGTATTAGTCCACTAAAGTCCTTCACAGCTCATGTGTTTGCTGTTGGTCATATCACTAGGAATGCTTTTATCTGTGATCTATTTTGTGATCATACATTGAATCTAGTTGCCTTGCCTCTTTAATCTCATTTTGGAAAGTTCAAGTCCATGGTGTTGCAGGCTAGCTCTCAGTGTGATCTGTCTAATTGTTTTCCCAGATCAGCTTCAATTTAACCTTGTAAAGTTTCATTCTTTCAGGAACACCGCAGAGTTCATGATTGGTCATTAGTGCACCACAGCAAAGGGAGATACTGTTCATTTATCCCAGTACAGGTGATACAAAGTTTAATCACTTCTTCAGGGTACTGCTCACCAGATTTTTCCATTGTAAACATTTTCTTTTCCCTTAGTATCAGACCAAAATGTCCAGCTTTTTATCGAGCATGTTTTCAAAAGGTTTAGTAAAAAAAAAAAAATGTTGTCATCAGATTCCTCAGATTCTTCTTTCTTTGCTTCCACTGTCTTCTTCTCAGCAGCCAAGGGGGCAGGACGACCTGGAGTTGCACCAGCCACGGGAGCAAGTCCACCAGGCCTTACATTGCAGATGAGGCTCCCAATGTTGATGCTGGCCAGGGCCTTTGCAAACAAATCAGGCCCAAAAGGTTCATCATTGTTTGTCATGAGAGCATTGATCTTATCCTCCATCACAGTGACCTTGTGTCATGCAGGATTGAGGACTGAATGGATGCAGCAAGCTCAAACACCGAGGCCATACTGCGGACTGCCAGTGTATTGCTTGCTGCCTGATGACGCGAAGGGCCTTACCCCAGTGTGACCTTAGCTTCCTTGGAAGGATGGAGTACCTTGGCATCAGGGAGGACAGGCTCTTTTCCTTTTTAAACATAAATATGTGATTTATAGAGTGGGGAATCTAATTATTTTATAGGTAGATAATCTTTAGAAAAATTGCATTATTATACTTTTCAAACTATTTCTCACCAAGATGGCTTTGTGCATGTCCTTCTCATCACTGTATTCCTTGCACGGTTAGTTCCTTCTCATAATTCATGTCTACGATTCAGTATATGCCAGCCAGAGACTGTCTCTTACTATCCAACCCAAGCTGGCCTCTGAGTAGAATCTCAGCATCCTAAAATCCTGCTTATTGCCTTCCTAGCACTCTCCTAAGAAGTGACACTGTACCCAACTACCCATTCTTTACCTATAGAGATAACTTGTAGCTCTTAAGGCAGAAATACCAGAAATTCCCTTTTCATGGTTTTACAATGTAACACACACACACACACACACACACACACACACAGACACACACACACACCACATAAGAAAGTAAAAAAAAAAATAAGAAAAATTTTATGATGTAAATCCAATTAAACTTATCTGTTTTAGAGGTAGAACATTCCTAATCCAAAACATTCCAAAGTCTCAAGTTTTCAAAACTAACATGATATCACAACCTCATATGATGGGCTGCAGTCAAAATGCATTGTGCCAAAGACACATGCAGAACCTCTGTAAGGCTGCATGTGCCACAACCTCTGTAAGGCTGCATGTGCATACCACACATGAGACACAATGAATGTCCTGTTTAGAATTTGATTTCATCCCTGAGAAATCTTATTATGCAAACATGGAAATACTCCAAAATCTTTTAAAAATTGAGTCTCAAATACTTGTTATTCCAAGTCTTCCCGTTAAGGCATTTTTTAAAATATAATCTTAGCACTGACCTTAATGACACAGAGATGAAGGCTGGCAGCCAGAAATTAAGAGAACAAAACCAAAATTAAAGTTGGGGTTTGTGTTAGTCACCTTTCCATTACCAAAAAGTATACCCTGATAGAACCAATGTATGAAGAGAAAAGGTCTGTTTGGGCTGCTTTTTCCAGAGTGTCAGGCCAGGGGTGGATATCCTGCTTTGTACTGTCATGTCTTCAAGAGCACTTATCTAATGGCTTCAAAACATCCACCTCTTCTCTCTGGAAACCAAGCCTTCAACATGAGTGCCTTCGGGGAACATCCTAAATCCTACCTATACCTGGAGTGCTTAAAAGTCACTACTTTTTGAGAGGGAGATGTGGCCTGTGTGTGTGTGTGTGTGAGTGGTTGGAAGAGTGGGAGGGTGGTAAGTATCAAACGAGATACTCTGAAGAGAATTCTACTCTGGTGAAAACAAAAGTCCATCCTTTGTCTTGGAAAAGGTGGAACTCTAGTTACTTCAGCTTTCTGAAATAGCATGATTAACCACATAATTTCTGAGATTCTACACCCTGCTCCCAAATTAATCTGGTGAAATTCCAGTGTGGTTTAAGAGACAATCCATCAATTCCTTTCTTTTTGCCTCCAGTGTATTTTGCATGCTGTGGGTAGCATTACTAATGGAACCCAATCTATCAGCACTCTTTTATTATCAGACCAGTGAGTGAAATAATGCCCTGAATTTTACAGATGGAGGGGATCTTAATTTTCGTTTTGCAGTGAGCTCAAATAAGCCAAATGTTTACTTCTCAGTGTGCATTACAGAGCTAACTGGCCAACATGGTCTCAGAAATCAGAGTCCTGAGCCAAAGCAGTGGTCACATACGCACCCTAAGGCAGGCAACCCCAGGCAAAAACAGTAACCCAAGACATGGTTTGACTTCGATAAACACTCTCCTGTTAATAATACACTTGGCAACCTAGGACCCTCACCTGTACATACTAACGATGCAACTAATATTCTAGGAAACCCCTCCCATTGCATACACACACACACACACACAGACACACACACCACTCTGAACAATGCAGTAGGTGTCTCTACCTCGAACAACAACCATCAATGGACAATTCTATTCAATTGCTGAGTATATCTGGCAAAGAGAATATGAGGTTTGGTTCGGTTTGACATTCAGTAAGACAAACTATGTCCTCTGAACAAACATTTGGGAAAAATTCCCTATCTGCATTTGCTATCTTCTGCATAACTGAGTGTACAAATGAATCAAATCAGATGCATCATGGGAAAGGACATGAACAATAAGGAAAAGCTTATATAACACAATAATGTCAATCAAAACAGAACCACCCTAGCTATGCCCCTAGCAACCAGCTCCTCTTTCTTTTGGACCCCATAAAAGGAAGCCCCAAACAACTGAGGCCCTTGAGTTCCCTCTCATTCAGGTAGCTTACTGTTCATTTACAGGGTCCCTGATCTCTATTATTACTTTGTTTTTAAATTTTTATTGTTATTGAGGAAGAGAAGAAGATGAAGAAGAAGAAGGAGAAGGAGAAGGAGAAGGAGAAGGAGAAGGAGAAGGAGAACGAGAACGAGAAGGAGAACGAGAAGGAGAGGAGAAGGAGGAGGAGGGGGAGGAGGAAGGAGGAGAAGGAGGAGAAGGAGAAGGAGAAGGAGAAGAAGAAGAAGAAGGAGGAGGAGGAGGAGGAGGAGGAAGAGGAGGAGAAGGAGGAGGAGGAGAAGAAGAAGAAAAGAAGAAAGAAGAAGAAGAAGAAGAAGAAGAAGAAGAAGAAGAAGAAGAAGAAGAAGAAGAAGAGAAGCAGGTGGAAAAGGAGAAGGAAAAGAAGGAGGAGAATGAGAGAAATTGTTGAGGCAACCTCTCTCTTGTTGTTTCTGCCATACTGCAGGTCCTAGGCTAGCTGACCCTTGAGCCTCTGGGTGATTCTCCTGTTTCAACATCCCATCTCCTACAGGAATTTTTTTCTTACAGATATGTGTCATGCATCTGGCTTTTCACTTGGTTCCAGGGATTGAACTAGAATCATCAGGCTTTTGCAGCAAGCACTTTTACCCATTGAGCCATCTTGGTGGACCCTCACATGGCTTTTGAATCAAGTTCATTGCTAATTTGCAATATGCACGTGCCTTTATTTCATTTCTTTGAATAAGATGCTGAGAACCCAGAAACACCAGGTCCAGATACCAACCATTGACAACAGCTTCATGTGTTATTTATTACATCCTGACCAGGACTTGATGCAAGTGATTTCGAGGATTTCAGTTGATATTATCCATGCTTCTTGTTCATTTCAACTGTAATAGGGAGAAGTAGGCTGTACTTTAGAAATGTGCATGCTATATTTATACATTTTTAACTTAAATTAGTATTACAGTCTCTACAAATGTAACCCACGTATATACTCATACTGTGAAGCTTTCCAGGTTATTTCTCATTATTATTTACATTAATTTATCATTCTTTTATAAGGGTTTGATTATTTATTGAAATAGTACATACAGCCACCATTATTTATGACCCTTTAAAACCTGTATTTGGAAATACCTTTAAGATATTTCTTTTTTATTTTGCCAGGTATGGTGGCACATACCTTTAATCCTAGCACTTGGGAGGCAGAGGCAGGTGGATCTTTGTGAGTTCAAGGCCCACCTGGTTTGCATAGTGAGCTCCAGGCCAGCTGGGACTAAAGGGAGACCCTGCCTCAAAAATTAAAAAAAAAAAAGGTAATGGTGTCTATGGTGTAAGCTTGCTGAGTTTGTTAGAAATATATGGCAGGCATGGTGGCTCATACCTTTAATCCCAGCACTTGGGAGGCAGAGGCAGGTGGATCTCTGTGAGTTCAAGGCCTGCCTGGTCTACATAGTGAGCTCCAGGCCAGCTGAGACTAAAGGAGACCCTGTCTCAAAAGACAAAAAAAAGATATTTCTTTTTTCCTTTAAATTATAAAGGTAATTGCACATATTCTGGAAATTAAAGAAGGAAGAATAAAAGTAAACAACTAATAATTTGACCGCTCAGAATAATCATTTTAGACATGGTACAAGTATGCATGGAGCTAGGTATGTATATGTTTGTGTGCTTGTGTGTGTGTGATAGAGTGCTGCATCAATGGTTTTGCATTTAGATTTATATTGGCTTATTAGTTTTTGATCTGAGTTATCTTACTGAATTGTACAGCAGATTTTGTTCAACATTCCAGCTATGGCAAGTTATTGGGTAAGAGTCTGAGCCTTTGATCATTATATGCCATAATTTCTCAACTCTCTCATGCTGATAAACATTCACCCTGCAACTTTTCATCTAAAAGTAAACAAAATGACCAGACCCAAATTTGGTGAACAAGGTAAATGATTAAGCCAGAAACTGTCATTTTGAGTCCAACAGAGCATGGTTAAAACATAATGACACATGGAACTGTCACAGTGGGAAGGTTCTAAAAAAGAAATTCATATGAATTTTGGAAAATGGAGACATCCAATAAATATAGATTCATGTATGTAATAACTTTGAAGAAAAATAATTACTTCAATGCTTAACTTATTATGGGAAACTTTAAAAAGCTCAGCCTGTTGGCTTTATTGTTGCTTCCGGTTTTGTGCATACTTCACAGAAAGGTGAAGTTCAAAGAAACACCATCTACTTTTATGATGTGGGAAGGAGAAAATTAATTTTTTTTTCATTTATATACTGTCCTATCTCAAGTAACTAGAGTAACGAAATGAGACAAGAAAATAGAACAAATAGAAGATAAAATGAAAAGGGAAAGATAAGAGAGGAGAGAATGAGAGAGTGGGAGCCAGGAGAGAGAGAAAACAGAGGAAGAAGTATGGGAAGGAAGGCAGACAGGCAGCTATCCAAATTCCAGCAGCAATGCAGTGTAGAAATGACCTTTATGGGGACACTTTACAAATGGCAAGCTTACCTAGCTTTTTAACCAAAATTAATCTTATGTTGTGAGATCATTTGCCACAAGCTCAGCTTCTGTAAACAAGCTAACTAAGCCTTGGGTTCCTTTGGTAAACTCAGCATATGGCTTTAATCCCTCATGACCTTTCTCGCCCTGACCTAAAATAATGTATGTATGTGTATATTGTGAAAATATTAAGTCCATAAGCATCGGTGAATATTGTTGAAAGTAGTGAACTATTCCCGTTTATGTTTCAAACAACAGGTGGAATTAGGTTGATAATATCTATTTGTAGTTATGTACACTGTTCAGACTTAGTAGGTGTCAGAGAGAGAAAATCCTTCTCTGATAGAACGAGTTTTGCTTCTCTCTTCCCATTTCATGCTGGATGTATTATTTCAATAAATGGAGAGTAAGTCCTTTGTTCTAAGGAACAGTTCCAAGAGAACTCAGAAGTAATGGATTCAGAAAGTGGATTGGCTCACTCCTAGTTTTAATGGATGCGAGGAGTCAGGTTGCCTTTGTTTAGGCCCTGTCATAAGGTGGCAACATACTGCCACAATAAAGTCAACATTTAAAGATGAGTTTATGAAGCCAGGCTTAAACTTAGCATATGAATTGTTTTCAAGAACTTAAAGATAAGGATCCTCTTTAGTAATATTTTCAGTATTCCAGAACCCTAACAATAGTACAGTCTGAGAAAATTTAGAAGCAATGGAAGAGATACACAGAGATGTAACCTTTTTGTAATTTCTAGAGAACAGCTTTTGGGAAACCTATTTCAGGATGATGAAACCCGTTTGTACAGTCAGCCTGTCCATAGGCACCAAGGGAAGGAGAGCTGGTGATCACAGGAAAAACAGCTGAAAAAGGTTTTCAGAATCTGAGATCATTAGCGATGAGGCACTCTGACCAGGAATGGAGTGTAGGGATTCTCATCAACTCATTACCCTCCATGCCATAAAAGGAGACCTTTAGAGCCCCACATCTACCACCTTCAAGGATAAAGTCCTACCTATCTTTGATCATATTTCAACATCAAGTTTAGAAGAAAAATTAATTTCAGAAAACTAAATTTTTATAGATCTGAAAACAGTGGTCACTATTTTAAGTACATTTACTATCATTTGAATAAATGTCATCTTTTAAAATTATGTCACTCAAATGCACAGAGAGAGAGAGAGAGAGAGAGAGAGAGAGAGAGAGAGAGAGAGGAGAGAGAGAGAGAAGAAATCAAGAGAAAATGCTTTCTGTTTCTATATGGCACACGTTTTTTGGACTTGAGCCATAGTTTGAACATCAGCAGTGAAGGAGTGGTATATAATGTTGCAGACATACACAATTCAAACAGTAGATGTCAGAAGGTTTGCTCATCTCTTCCTCTATTTTATGTAGTAAATACTTCTTCTTAGTAATATAAAAATTCAAATAATAGATTATTCTTGCCCCCAAATACCTATGTCAAATTTGTTGGTCCACTCTTTATTCTCACCATTAAAATTTTTGTTTGGGGAGCAGGGATTGTCTTAGGCAAACTTTTATAAAAATGACACAATAAGGCAAAGTCTGAATTCTGGAGGCTGCATTTTGAGAGCAACCAACACAGAGATACTCATGTGCAGTGGCCCATGCCCAAGTTCTAGCCCTCAAGAAACAGAGGCAGGAACATGGCAGTGTGAGTCCACATTATAGCAGTGCCTGGACCAAGACAGCCTGATTCTTAGCATCCATTAAAACCAAGAGTGAGCCCAATCTGCTCTGAGAATGTGTACTTTTAGATTCTCTCAGATCTGTCCTCTTGAAAGGACTTATTCTCCCTTTATTCAAACATTATTTTTAGCATTATATGGGAAAAGAGGAACTGGTCTTATCAGAGGATTTTGTCCTTTCTGATCCTCACTGATCCAGAACAGCACACACAACTATCAAACTAATTCTACCTGTTGTTTGCCCCAGAAATGGATCACACTCTTCTTGTTTTTCTTCTTCTTCTTCTTCTTCTTCTTCTTCTTCTTCTTCTTCTTCTTCTTCTTCTTCTTTTGGGTTGGGGCAAGGAACGGTCAGCAGTGATTGAAGCTATATATTTAGCTTACAAAAGGAACCAAAGGGGACTGGAGAGATGACCCAGTGGTTAAGAGCAATAGGTGCTCTTGCAGAGGATCTGGGTTCAAATTGAGCATCCACCTGGTGGCTAATAACTATCTATAACTCCAGTTCCAGGGGATCCAGTGCCCTCTCTGACCTCTCTGGGCATTTCATGACATGGGTACACTTACATGAAGGCAATACATTCATACACACAAACTAAAAATAATAAATAAAATTTTAAAAAATAAATAAAATATTTTAAAAGGAGCCCAAGGCTTACTAAGCTTGCTAACAGTGTTTGCCTTGTAAATAAGCTGAAATAGTGTTAAGTAACCTCAAAACATAAGATTAACTTTGCATAGAATATCAAATAAGAGTACATTTGTTAACAGAAGGCATTCCCACAGAAGAGGATTGAGAGTTCATAGCCAGCCTAGGATACAGAGTAAACTCACTCTCAAATCAAATTGAAACAAAAACCTAATAAAACAAAAGAAAATAAACAGAAACAAAGGAACACCACAGAGGAAAACCAAGAAAAATAAATATCAAGGACCATAAAACTAAA
The DNA here is from genome assembly GCA_009823505.1 of Rhizomys pruinosus. Lineage (NCBI taxonomy): Eukaryota > Metazoa > Chordata > Mammalia > Rodentia > Spalacidae > Rhizomys > Rhizomys pruinosus. The sequence goes on along the minus strand of VZQC01014352.1, from coordinate 2,560,979 downwards.
TAAAATGTCTATAAAGGAAATAGGGATTATAAAGAATATATATTTTAAAAGTCATTTTTTCATTTTCTCCCTTTCTGTGTATGTGGGGTATTGACTAGAACTGCACTCAGGGAGTTCCACTATTGAGCTACATTGCCTGCCCAACCCCATATTTATTGAATTTTATCTTAACAACTCAGAAAACTACCTTTTTAAAAAGAAATAAACTGGGGCTGGAGAGATAACCTAGCAGTTAAGAGTGCTGACTGTTCTTGCAGAGGACCCGGGTTCAATTCCCAGCACCCACATGGTGGCTGAGAACCGTCTGTGACTCCAATTCCAGGAGAACTCCAGTTCCAGGGGAATCTGAGACCCTCTTCTGACCTCCGTGGCATTGCACAACACGGGTGCACAAACCTGCATGCAGACAGTACATTCATACACATAGAAAATAAATAAATAAAATAAAAAAAGGCGTGTGCTACATGCCAAAAAAAGAAAAAAGGAAAAAAAGAAATAAACTATCAAAAATGAGGTTAAGTAAAGAACTAAATAAGGCTGGAGAGGTGGCTCAGCAGTTAAGAGCACTGGCTGAGGACCACAGTTCAGTTCTCAGCACCCACATGGCACTGACAAACATCTGTAACTTCAGTTCCAGGGGTTCCTTTGTCCTCTTCTGACCTCCGTGGGCATTGCACATGCAGCACACTTACATCTATGCAGACAAAACAATCATATTTATACAATAAGAATAAACAAATAATTTTTTGTCTTTTTTTATTTTGTGACAAGGTCTCCCTATAGCCCCAGCTGGCATGGAACTCACTCTGTAGACCAGGCTGGCCTTGAACTCACAGAGATCTGCCTGCCTCTGCCTCTTGAGTGCTAGGATTAAAGGTGTGTGCCACCGTGCCCAGCTTGAAGATGGTTCTTAGCTGCCATGTGGGTGTTGGGAATCGAACCCTGGTCCTCTGCAAGAGCAATTGGTGATCTTAACCACTGAGCCATCTCTCTAGCCCCAATAAATAATTTTAAGTAATAACTAAATAGAGAATGGAAAGTGTATTTCTTTTTTTTTCTTTTTTTTGGACAGTGTATTTCAAGATAAAGGGTGCCTAAGAGTAAAGTTGCAAAATGAAACTATTTTGCAATGCTTTTATTAGCTGTGATTGGCAGGACAAGGATCTTCTAAGGATGTCCCTGTTCTAATCTCCAGCAGCCGTGCTAGTGGCAGAGCATAGGGGCCTGACTTAGTTAAGGATTTTGATACGGGGGCAGTTATGGGAAATTGTCTAGGTGGACCCAGTATATTGATCCATATAAAGAAAACCCCAGGAGTGATGGGAGAAGGAGCTGTGCTGACTGAAACAGGTGGCTGTGGCCAGGGCAGGGAACCAAGGCATAGGAAGAGAGAAACTGGAAAAGAAAAGGAAGCAGCTGTCCCCTAGGCCTCCAGGGTGAAGGCCGCTCTGCTTGTTTATTCTGGAATTTAGATCTACTAGGATGATATTTTATGTGGGTTGTTTTAGACACTAAATGGGTAGTGATTTGTTACAGCAGCAACAGGAATAGAATACATTATCTCTGGAAGAAAAAAAAGAATTACTTTTCAAAGAAATTTATACAAAATAAGACCCAATTGCTCCCCAAACAGATGATTGCTTACTTCAGAAAGGGTTATTGAAGATGAATCATTAATTGGTCTTTTTTCTGAGTAATCTTTTTTTTTTTCCAGTGCTAGTTACCTTCATGCTGAAAAGGGAAAATGAATTGCCTCTCTCATGGCTTTACTAGGTTCACACCAGTTACCGAGGGTGTTTTTGTCCACATTATTTTATTTAGTCCTTATGACAACCCTACAAGATGAAATCATTGGTTTTCAGAGAGACTAAACAACTTGTTAAATTCCAAGTTAGTGACAGAAGAACAAAAACACAATACTCAAATATAGATAAAATATAGGTAAATTTGAATTCTCTATAAAGAGAAATAAAAGAGATAGGCAGGTAGACAGAGATGCTAGTGTAGTGGAAGGATGCTAGCAATAGATGATAGATAGATAGATAGATAGATAGATAGATAGATAGATAGATAATAGATAGATAAATAGATAGATAGATAGATAGATAATAGATAGATAAATAGATAGATAGATAGATAGATAGATAATAGATAGATAAATAGATAGATAGATAGATAGATAGATAAATAGATAGGCTGATATATGGAAGAGGACAGGAAGAAAACACAAAGAATCTTTCAAGTAGCTTAGTGCAGCCCAAAGTTTGCAGAGCAAAGTTTTGGCCTAGATAGTTATTAAGGACAAAAAATCTTTTGGGCACTCCATCTAACCTCTTGATTTCCTCTTGTACAAAAGAAAGACAACAATAGATGCCTCTCAAAAAGAATCCCAAGAAATAGGACTGAACACTGTGACACTGAAGAGCTCTTAAAATGTTGATTCAACACTCTGTGGTCTACTTAGGATCCCCAAACCAATTTGCGAGTCATTCAACACTAAGAGGTAATCTGTTCTGAAGGAGAAAAAGAGGCATTGTAAATCAGGTGGCAATCAATGGTTCCAAAGAGAACTGAACATATTTTTTGTTCAAATGAACAGAAGATGTTGGTATGAATGGCGTGCTCTCAATGAGAAGTAGACACAGCCGAAGCCGCTTACCAGAGGGTGAGCATAATGCAAGAGAACTTTCAAGAAAAGCAGTCCAGAGACATCATGGGTAAGTGTCTCGAGTTAGGTCATCAAGATGAATGAGGTCATCTAGATGTAGTTTAGACAACGGCAAAGCAGAACAATATGACCAAAGACTGGCTTAAGACTGGAACACAAGTAGAGCCAAGGGCAGCTGGAAACTTTTAAGTGCTAAATGAGAAGGAGAGAGTAATTTTGACATCAAAGGGATCAGTTTGACAAATGAAAATCAAATTGGATAGACTTTAAGGCAAACAGCTGGGTGTGATTCAACCTAAAAAGGATGATTTCATGGAGTCAGTCAAACACTCATTAGAACCCCACATGCCTCCCAAGGAGAATGTAAATACATATTTTTTAATTTCTAAGTTTTTTTTTTTTCCATTCCGAACAATGGAGAAGAGATGACGGTAAGATAGAGAGGCCATACTCCAACCCTCAGAATAGCTCAAGGGCTGTGCTGACTTTGTCCAAATGTTTACTTCTCTTCTGTACATTTGTCTCCCATCGCTCTATTTAATGTGCAGAGAATAGTATGCAGAGTGAGTATATTTGAATGTGATGAATAAATTTAAAGAGATTCAAAGATTTCTGATGCTGGAAACATTTCCGAACGAGCCAGCACTTCCTGACACCTTGCACAAGAACGATAGACTATTTTGCTTCCCAACATGTGCCTGGCAACTGGCCTTTCAGAGAAATGCAGCAAGAAGACACGAATATTCACCGGCTGTGACTTAGACCAGAGAGGCAATGTAGCTCATTTGCTGATGAAGAGATCAGACTCAAGGGAAAAGGGGGAAAGAGCACAAGTTTATCTTCAACCCCTACACTGCTCTTCGAATGGTTTCAGGGACATCTTTGGCTCTGTTTTCCAGCAGTGACCTGGCTTTGCTTTGCAATCCATTTGAATCAGAATGCACATATCCAATTCAAAGGATTAAAGTTGTCAAAGAGGAAAATGCCGCCACACCCTACTGCTTACTTCTTCCACTGTAATAGAATCGGATTCCTAAAAGACCAAAACATTTACCCTAGAAGCTTAGAAGCTGTTTATATTGCTTGTTAATATATTATTAGAAATTAGCAAACTATAGGACATCTAGTAGGCACAGATACATATTCGATATGCTAATGAGTAATATGAGCCTGAATTTTGTAAATAGGTCTAGACATGATTAAGTACAGAGGGAGAGATAAGACAGTCTCAGTTTCATTGTCATCATTATCTGTTTAAATTACCTCATGTTGCAGGATCTGTAGAGCAAATTCAAAGCCATAAAATCTAAATTCAGGATTAATTTGGGGGTTCAAACAAGGCAAAAGCAGAATAAAAACCTTTAGCTTTGCCATCTATCTGCCTTTCAGAACCCATGCGGTGATGTCTAGGCTAATACACCACTTACCCTGCTTTGCTGGTGGATCAGTGAGTGATTTCATTGACCCAAAGCTTTGTTCTTGTTCTTATGCCCGCCTGGATTATTCTATTGATATGCTGAAGAAAGGCAAGCAGGTGAGAGCTAATGGGCTCTGCAGACACTGACTGTTTCCTCTCTGTTTACTACCTGCAGCTCCTGCTGCTTTCAAGTGTTAGGTTTTCATTTAAAGGTATGCTTTGTTGACATAATAAGCTATTTAGGGCCAGCTCTGATTTGAGGTTTCCTTGAAAACTCATGCTTGCAAATCAAGGAGAAGAAAAATGGCGAAATGGTATATGTATTTACGCTAGAAAGGCTTGCATGCCTTGAGCTGAAAGACCTACAAAAGAGCTGGGGATCAGAACAGGAGGAGCATTTTATGTATTATATTTAGAGCAACCTATTTCCCATCTTCCTTGATATTAGTAATCCTTCTAAAGCAGTTACGATTTAAGCAGTGACATAAAACACCAAGACACGACTTGTCAAACATGATTTTGCCTCCCTAGATGACCCATGTATCTTGTAAATTAGTTCAGAAAAGGCAAAGCTAACTTTATGCATGTTTGCATGCATTTAAGTGTGCACATGAACATATAACTGTAAAGTGTAATCTCTGCATTGGGATTACTTTAGTTACTTTATAAAAGTCATAGTGCTTAGCAAAGGATTTCTAAATTGAAAACATAATTTTTAAAATATATTTTGGGGACTCAGCGGTTTATAGCACATCCTACTTTTGTAGCTCGCAATCACCTATAACTCCAACTCCAGGGGATCTGACTCTTTTCTGGCCTTCAAGGGCATCTATACTCATGTACACGTGACTACACACAGAAACACACACACACACACACATAAACATAATTAAAAATAAAATAAATCAGCCGGGCGTGGTGGCACATGCCTTTAATCCTAGCACTTGGGAGGCAGAGGCAGGTGGATATTTGTGAGTTCAAGGCCAGCCTGGTCTACAGAGTGAGTTCCAGGACAGCTGGGGTTACAGGGAGACACTGTCTCAAAAAGACCCCCCCAAAAAATCATATATAAATATATTGGATATCAGATAACTTTGGCATTAGCATAGCATATGAGATCAATCTGGCTGCATAATTTCTGACTTCTCTAACCCATAAATATCAACTAATAGAAGCAGTTCATTTTGGTGTGTCTTGAGTGAAAATACCATTTGTATTTGTTACTTGTCTGTTGCTGTGGTAAGAACACTAACCAAAGCAACTTATAGAAAGAAGAGTTTATTTAATTTATGGTTGCAGAGGACTTCAAGTCTACCATGTCAGGGAGGCATGGTGCCAGGAGGTGGCTGGAAGAGAAAGGAGAGCTTTCACATCTTCAAGCCAGCACAGGAAACAGAGCAATTGGAAATCCCACTAGGCTTAAGAACTCTGAGTCCACCCCCAGTGTAGCACTTCCTTCAGCATGGCCACACCTCCCCCAAAGTCCCAAAACAGCACCACCAACTGGGGACAAAATGTTCAAATACTTGGAGCCTATGTGGGAGAGTCTAATTCAGACCATCACACTATTCTTCAAATAAGCTCATGCAATATTAAACAAGACTTGGCTTAAATTTAATTTTTAAATAGTTTGCAGAATGCTTAACATTAATTTGATTTCACAAAAATTGCCTTTTCTCTCATTTATCTAAATTTCTTCCTTGGCTGGGCATGATGGTATGCACTTATAATTCCAGTACTAAAGAAGCTGAAGCAAGAAGATATCAAGTTCAAAACCAGCCTGGGCTCAACAGGAAGACACCATCTCATAAACTCCCAAATTCTCATCTCTTTTTTACTGCTATAAGAACAAAACAGAAATTCAATGGAAGCCACTTTTTTGAACTCTGTACATATCTAAGATCAGTTGAATTCAGAACAACGTGCTTAAGATGAGTTGGATTTGTACTGTTCCCATATAGCTATTTCTACTTTGACTCCCAGCCATTAGGAAATTAGCCTGCATGATGAGGCTTTAAAAAATCTGGCTCATCCTAGGGCAAAATAATTTTTAGTGTAAATAATTTTGACAGTAGTACTGGGCTTTTGGCTGTATGGACAAAAGAAGATTAAATTCAAAAGAAACTGCACAATAGCATGAAGAAACACACAACACAGCTGCTGGGGACCAGCCACAGTCATTTGTGGATCATCCTGACTTTGTAGAAAGGGTTCTTCTCAGAGGCAAGGCGCTTTCTACGCAGTTAGCAATGGGAGCCAGAGAGGTTAAAACAGCTCATCACTTTATCAGGATTACTGAGAGTACGAGGGAGGCCTTAATGGTCTGGCAGTCCTTTTTGTCACAATTTAATGGCATATCGATCTTGCAGAGTGAACAATCATGACCTTCAACTGTTTACAGATGCTTTGGAGGGAAAAGGGTTAGCTTATTCCAGGGAAGCAGAGAAGGTTCAGCCCTGACCAGTCAAATTGGGGAAGTCAAACAGCAATCAAAACATCCCAGTTTGGGGGCAACTTTCCACTGGGGGTGGCACATACAACTGGGAAGATCACAAGTGCTTCAAGAAAAGCCAGCAGTGTTAGTGGCAGTCAATAAATCAACCAGAAGTGTCATTAACCCAGGGAGAGAGGGAGGGAGACTTGTGCGTGGGCCCACATATACACGTGTGCACCCCAACACGCACACACACACACACACACACACACACACACACAGCAGTGAAAGAGGGCCTTTGCGTTGAGTTATGTCTTTCTGCCAGTTCAGATTTTCAAGACGAGGTTTCTTTTAGGTTCCCATAAGGTTGAGAATCCCCATAGGAGCAGGCTGGATCCTAGAATGAGCTCATCATATTTCATACAAAATTCTCAGCAAAAAAATGAGATGACTGACGCTTTTGTATTAGAAGGTCATAAGAGGCATTTTCTTGCATTCTGTGAAGTCACCTGCTCAAATGTGGAGAGTTGCCTTCTGAAAAGAATTTAGTTCACTGAAGTGAAACTCATAAAGGGCAGCAATGGTTCTGTCTTAGTGGTCATAGTCTGTATTGCTGTTGGTTTTGTTGACCTCCACTATTTGATTTGCAAGATTCCAGTTGCTGGACCCTGTAAGGCACTGTCCTCAGTGAGGTTATAGTATCCTAACTGGTTTAACTGGTGGCAGCTGCCCGCCACACACTATGTCTACATCGTATTCATGGAAGCTGTGTTGTTTTGTTTACAATGTGGGGTGATACAGACACAGTCAAAAAGCACCAAACATTGCCAGCCATTGCCAAGAAGCTAAAAGGTCCACAGGGGAGAGGGTCTCTGCTTGATCCTTCCAAAGGAGTATGCTCTGCCAGCCACTTGACTTCCCACTCTAGCTTCCAGAAAGAGAACAAAATACATTTCTTTTGCTGTTAGCCATTAAATTAGTGGTAATTTGTTAACACGGCCCTGGACTTTTACTTAGTATGATATTATCCTTGCTCCCATGCACTTGACTGAAATACAGCAGATGAAAACCAAACACATGGTACTTACTAAATTCTAACAACAAAATGCACCTTTGTCTTTGTTGTTCCCTATGAATTTATTCCCACTCCAGTTTGAATATATGAGATTCAAGAGGGCTGTGATGAAAGAAGAGTTTTGCGAGAGAAAAAGGAAGACGGCAAGTCTTTAGAATATGGGCACAGTGTGTGGGAGGGAACCCGGTAGCCATGCTGAATGCCAGTTCTGAGGTGTTCAAATTACACAGCTCGCTCATCTGAGGCTTCCTTAAAAACTCTTACTTGCAAACCAGCAAGTGGTTAATGGCCAAAAGAAATGTGTCAGTTTTTGTAGAAGATGTGCCTAGCACCCTAGATTTAAAACTTTGAAGTTGTCTTATATCTGAGTTGTAGGAAAAGAAGCTAAAATTCAGCTCTAGACATTATTGACTGTCCTTTTGCAGATTTTCTGAGCAGATGGGCATTTCCTACTATAGAGAAAGAAATAAATGTCAGATGCATGCCACTGCTGAGGCTGTTGCCACCCGAGGTGCAGGGTTTATGACAGAACATGACATCAGACTAAGCTCCCAGTGGTCTGCTGCCTGGGAAATGCACTGAGAGACAAGCCCTCCTGTACAATTGTCCACCTACTCCTGTGAATCTCTCCATCAGCTCAGCCACCGCCCTTTCCTTCACAGCCTTTCTGTACTCGGACAGACTCCTTCCACAACACCAGGTGCATCACAGTTCTCTGCTGGTCTGACCATTTAAAGCCCTCAGGATTTCTTTCTATCTCCTACCTCACGTTCCTCCAGGGCCTTCATCCGTGGTACTGTTGTTTAGCTGTTCCCAAGCCGTTTGTGCGGTGTCTGCAAAGGGGCTCCTCCCTCTCTGCTTTTCTATGGGGGAAAATTCATTCTCCAAAGCCCAGCTCTCTTGTGAAAGAAGATTTCTAAAACAGATGATTATTCTCTTGTGTAGGCTATCAAGAGCTGGCACTGAGCTCCAATCTGAAAGTACCCATCACATCCAATAATAATACATTTGTATAACCACCTTCTCGGTGAGGGTGAAGGAATGTCTTCTGCGTCTTGCCTAGGTCTGGGAAAATAATTGACAGTCAATAAATGTTTGATGAACAAATGAAAGAATGACTAGTCCTTTCTGTGATTAGTAAGCTCTTAGAAGCTCTTAAGACTCATAAGTCATCAATGAACTATAATCTTCTCTCCACACTTAACAGATTTTTAAGACGATGTCTTTTTCTCATATTTAAAAATTTAATAAGATAATACTTTTATTTTCAAAGTAAAATAAGTTCTTTTCAGAAACTCTGAAAAAATAAGAATAAATATGAAAGCACAATTCATCTTTGGTATGGTCAGCCAAGGATAAACACAATTAATTTTTATCTGTATCTACTTAAAAATACATCCATATGGCCAGGGAAGCAAATAATTGTGATGAAGTGGGGTATGTATGAAAACAAACCACCATATAGCAATATTTCCACCTTCTTCTCTCTCCCTACTCCTATGCGTGTATCACACAAACATGCACACATGAACATACACACACACACACACACACACACACAAATTGTGTCAGAATGAAAATTGGTATATATCCAGTCCCCCAAAGTATAATGCCTTAAACGCCTTATAAATAAAAGTTTTACTTTCATGGTGTCTATAGCAGCTGTTCGTGATTAGTACATGAAGCAGTTAGCCTGCTCCTATCTCAAGGCTCTTCAGTCCTGCCAGAGGAGCAAGCTCTTGGAGTTCCTCTGTTCCCACAACAGAACAAGAAGTATGGGGTGGAGCTGCATGTGGAGGTGGCTTCCGTTACTTCGATTTCCACTTCCACTAGATGGAACTCAGTGCACATGATCTCTGACATGGGTAAGACAAACTGGGAAATACCATCAGATGTGTGCCGGTGAAACAAGGAAAAGGTGTCCGTTGAACTATTAGCTAGTCTTTCTATTTTGTTGGAGATATTTCTTAATAACCTGATATTTTTGTTTTAAAAACATTTTATTGTTGTTTTGGTTTTGTCTTTTTGAGACAGGGTCTCCCTATAGCCCTAACTATTCTGGAACTCACTTTGTAGACCAGGCTGGCTTTGAACTCACAGTGATCCACCTGCCTCTGCCTCCCAAGTGTTGGGATTAAAGGCGTGCACCACTATGTCCAGAAAAAAAAAATAACTGGAGCTATATAATATTAACTATGGTTACTCAATTATTTAGGTAAGTAGTAATGTTTCCTGAACTATCAACTTTAGAAAAGGTTCAAAAACAACTGTTTCATGTATTGTGATTACATATAATTGGCTGCATATGAATTCATGACAGTCTGCATTATAAATTTTACTTTTTGATGTATAATATTGCTATGCTTGTCTATGCTTCTTCCCAGATGTCTATCTGGCTCTGAGTGAGTGTACACCATCCAAACAGACAGGATCAGAAAAGAAACTCCCCATACCATACTAGAGTGAAAACATCAAGCGTAGAGAACAAGGAAAGGAACAAGCGAAGCTCAAGTCACAGAGAATCAAGGCTGATTTCTCAGTGGAAACTTTCAAGGCCATCAGAACCAGGAGCAAAGTGATGATATGATAATATCACCTATTTGTATATTTGATGATATGATAATATCACCTATTTGTATATTTGATGATATGATAATATCACCTATTTGTATATTTGATGATATGATAATATCACCTATTTGTATATTTGATGATATGATAATATCACCTATTTGTATATTTGATGATATGATAATATCACCTATTTGTATATTTGATGATATGATAATATCACCTATTTGTATATTTGATGATATGATAATATCACCTATTTGTATATTTGATGATATGATAATATCACCTATTTGTATATTTGACTCTTGTAGATCATATAGGTTTAGAGTTTTTTTTTTTTTTGTCTTTTCGAGACAGGGTCTCCCTGTAGCCCCAGCTGTCCTAGAACTCACTCTGTAGACCAGGCTGGCCTTGAACTCACAAAGATTCGCCTGCCTCTGCCTCCCAAGGGCTAGGATTAAAGGCATGCGCCACCATGCCCAGTTAAGTTTAGATATTTTGACTCAACTTCAGAGCCATTGTTCTTAGAAATCTTTAAGCTTTGTGATATTTGTTTGCCATTTAAACTGTTGGCTACACATCTATTACATACTTTATTATTTCTGAATCATTTTCTTTACATAAAGAATTTGAAACATCTATTTTGTCAACCAACATGATGCTCTCTACTCATGATGTTTTATAATTTGTTTCTCTAAAAGTAAGATTTCTCTATTAAATTGGAAAATAGTAATTTTGCTTTTATGTCCTATAATTGCTTATCTTTTTTAAAGTGGACATGTTAATAGGTAACTCAGTTTCCCAAAGTCATTCACTGAATGTGTAGAAAGGAAATAAAAGATGAAACAAATCTGACTATTTATCCCTAAACAAAAAGCTTTTGCTTTATTTTCTTTATCTCATTCTCACCTACTGCTGAATCTTGATCACATATGAACCCAAGGTACTACGCTCAGTTTAGCATTAGTAACATTTTCACCCCATGTCCCTTCATACATGAAAAACAACTTTTCTAGCTAGAAAACTGTTGGATCCTTTCTTAATATTAAAAAAAAATCCTCAGACATCTGTGCAGTGACCTTAGTCATGTATACCTCAACTCAAAACATTTACTTCAAAGCTTCAGCTATCTAAAATTATCTTAATTCTGCAAGAAGTAATTTACATTGAAAATTTCACAGCAGAGACAGGTTACCATAGTAATAAACACCAACAAATGTGATCCATATGGAGCCCCTCAGGCCCACTCCTCCAATCTTATTTTAATCTTTTGGAAACCTATAACTTTTGGGAGGAGCATTATTCCTCCAAAAGAACAATTTATAAACATGTTTAAAGAGTTCAAGGAATTTAAAGAAGACACAGATAACAACTGAAAGAGGACACAAACAAAGTTCTGATTGAAGTCCAAGAAAATATAAACAAGTGGCCAAATGAAATAATGACAGCCAATTAGGATATGAAGATTGAATTCAATAGAGAAGAATACTGAAGAAATCCCAACCTGGAAGTATACTGGAAATGAAAAACACAATGAATTTAATTTAATTTAATTTAATTTAATTTTATTTTATTTTTGTATTTTCGAGACAGGGTCTCCCTGTAGCTCCAGCTGTCCTGGAACTCACTCTGTAGACCAGGCTGGCCTTGAGCTCACAAAGATCCGCCTGCCTCTGCCTCCCAAGTGCTAGGATTAAAGGTGTGCGCCACCACGCCCGGCTACAATGAATTTAATTTTAAAGCTCACTAGATAGCCTCACCAACAGAATGAGGCTATAGAAGACAGAATATCAGGGCTTGAAGTCAAGGTGTTTCATGAGCCAAAGAAAATGATAATTTTTTTTTAAAAATAGCACTTGAATGGTATATGGAGGAACTGTGGGAAACCATGAAAATGCTAAATCTAAATCTACTAATTATGGGCATACAAGGAAAAGAATTCCAGGTCAAGGGCATAAACCATATCATTGATAAAATCATGACAGAAAACCTCCCAAATCTAGGAAAGGAGGTACCCATTCAGGTACAAGAGACATGCAGAACATCAAACAGACAGGACCAGAAAAGAAACTCCCACACCGTATTAGAGTTAAAATACTAAGCATGGAGAAAGGATTCTAAAAGCAAAGGGAGGCTCATCAGAAGAGCAGCTGATACATAAAGTTTCTCAGTGGAGAATTTAATAGCCAGAAGAGCTGGAGCAAAGTGATGATGTAATTCTTTCCTCAGCCTTTACGGGCTGGGGATACAAGCTCCTTTACTTTAGATTTTAACTAGATGGTATGAGGTACTGGGTCTGCTTCCAGCATCACAAAAACACAGCAAAGTACTCCACAAAACTGTGAGTGGTTGTTTTCTCTGTTGATAAACAGGAAATCTGAGGTGCATTGTGATTCTAGGGCTTACTTGTCCTGGAAGCTGGAGCCAGGCTTGGAAGTGTGCATCAGTTCCCTTTTAGCTTATTCCCAAAGCTACCACACTATACTTAAGGTTACCCACTGTGAAAATACCTGATGCCAACTTTAGGTCTTAGATGTTTCTAGATGCAGGGTAATATATTGAAAACAGTCTAGAATATTATACTAAACAGAACTGGGTAAGAATTTTGACTCAACTACTTTTTCTCAGTGTGAACTTGGTATATTCATTATTTTTATTTATTTTTTTAAATTTAATTTTATTTATTTTTGTATGTGTATGAATGTACTGTCTGCATGTAGGATTGTGCACCCATGTCGTGCAATGCCGCGGATGTCAGAAGAGGGTCTCGGATTCCCCTGAACTGGAGTTCTCCTGGAATTGGAGTTACAGATGGTTCTTAGCTGCCATGTGTGTGCTGGGGATTGAACCCTGGTCCTCTGCAAGAGCAGTCAGTGCTCTTAACCGCTAGGCAATCTCTCCAGCCCCGGTATATTCTTTAATCTGTCCTGTTTTCTTAGCTATAAAACAGCAGCCATATTTTGATTGTGAAATTGTTAAAGTAATGAGTATTAACATATAGGCTCATGGTAGTAGTTCAGCTGGTAGCCTTTATTATTGTCAAAATAATTATTGCTCACTATCACTCTGCCTTCTCTGTATCACAAGGCATCAAAATCTGTTTTCTATTTAAGGCTCATCTTAAGTAGCACCTTTGTCCTGTTACCCTAAACAGCAGGCTACTAACATCTACTGTAATTTAATCATATAACACTTTATTTGCCCCAAGGTCTTTTCTAGTTATTTCTGAATTTGTTTTCTCTGTGTTTTAGCTTATAAAATTTCCAAGATAAATATAAATGAAATTGTCTATCCTGGGACAATATACAAACATGACTTCTTTTTTTTTTTTTTGGTCTTTTTATGAGACAGGGTCTCCCTGTAGCCCCAGCTGGCCTGGAACTCATTATGTAGACCAGGCTGGCCTCAAAATCACAGAGATCCACCTGCCTCTGCCTGTGGAGTGCTGGGATTAAAGACAAGCACTACCATGCCTGGAACATGATTTCTTTTAAATGGCTATTTGTAGGATTTCAGAACAGTCTTTCCTACTTCTTTCTTCTCTTTAAAAAAATATTTTTATTTTATGTGTATGGTCATTATACCTGTATGTATGTAAGTGTACCCATGTGGTTCAGTGCCTGCATAAGCCAGAAGAGGGCATCAGATCCTCTGGAACTGGAGTTACCAACAATTTTTAGCAGCCATGTGGGTGCTGGGCTTTGAACCCAGGTCCTCTACAAGAGCAGCCAGTAAACTCCTGAACCATCTCTCCAGCCCCTTTTTTCTTCTCTTATAAAATAATTTCAAAGTATCAGCTGGCCAAGACAGTTCAGCCAGTAAAGGCACTTACCATTTAAGTCTTGCAACTTGTGTTCCTTAGAACTCGTGTAATAAAGGAAGGACAGGGGGCTGGAGAGATGGCCTAGCGGTTAAGAGCGCCAACCACTCTTACAGAGGACCCCGGTTCAATCCCCAGCACCCACATAGTGGCCAAGAACTTTCTGAAACTCCAATTCCAGGAGAACTCCAGTTCCAGGGAAATCCGACACCCTCTTCTGACCTCAGCAGAATTGCATGACAGGGTGCACAGACCTGCATGCAGACAGTACATTCATACCCATACAGAAATAAATAAAATTAAAAAAATTTAAAAAAAGGAAGGAGAAAACCAACTACATAAAGTTGTCTTCTGATTTCCACACACAAGCTGTGCTATACTCACACATATCATGCATATAGACATACAATAGAGAGATGGAGAGGAGAGAGTTCCTCTGTCCACACATCACGCAAGTGGTGATGACTCAGAGTAGGTCTCCAGCAGCATTTGTCAACTTTGATTGACGAAGTTGGACTCTGTTATCTTTCATGTCTGCTGAATGATTTAGCAAACCACAGCTTTTCCTTTTTACCATTGACCTAGGTGCCCTGATGGCTCATCTTGTTGAAGAATTATGTCTGTAATCACATTCAGCTGGATGGACAACACATTTTCAAATGTCTTTAAAGGGCAGGCTTTTTCCTCCACCAAATGCTATTTTTATTTTTAAAAATTATGTATGTTTGTGTGTGTCTGTGTGAGTTTTTGCCAAGTTCATGCATAGCAACTTGAGGATGTTTGAGCCCACAGAGCTGATGTGATAGGCAACCTTGAGCAGCCCAGGATGGGTTCTGAGAACTGAACTCAGGTCCTCTGGAAGAGCAACAAGTAAACTTAACCAACGAGTCATCTCTCCAGCCTGGAAGGCTGAAATCTTTAATATTCTGATAGTGGAGTGGCAGTTCTCAGCCTTGGAGAACTGGGTTGACACTTGACATGCTTTTTAATAATCAACATTGCTTTGAGTGAAAGTGCGTTCCAGTTTGATAAGGAGAACTTTAATGTCCTTTAAAATAGTGCATTAAATAAAATACAGGAACCCTAGCACAGCAAGCTGACACTTTGAAAGTATTGAATAAGAGAAGAAATTAGGAGGAAAGAATGTCCCGGAATCCTGTAAATAGCCAATAAAAATTCACCTTGTCTATGTATTGTCCTAGGAGACGCAATCCCATTTACATTTATTAGAAGTAATGATATAGTGTCCTGCAGATAATTAACACAATAAAATGCTGCTAATTTCACAGTGTCATTATAAAATTTGCCAGTTCAAATTACAAAGTGATTAACCCTCTGAGCGAGGCAATGACATTTTCAGTCCCAGTCTGTGAATTAAATTTGAGAGGATGTTTCCCAAGAATGAAGGTTCAGCTTGCTCAGCGATCTTTTGTTGGGACCATCTTCACCATGCCTTTTTCAGGAGTGAATCCTCTGGAGGCAAGGAAATTCATGATCATTTTGTATCCTAGAGTGAACAAGTTCTCAGCAAAGTACATGGGGCTTATCTCACAATAGGAATAGAGTCCAATTTATTTAAAAGCATGGGTGATACTAAGGAAGCAAAAAAAGAATGAGGGGTTCCTAATGGAGGAGGGGAGAGGAAAAAGAAGCAGTGATCTCAGAACCATCATTTCACTGAGTAATGAACTTCTTGTTGGTAGTCTGTGTATGAAATTTTCCATTAACAAGTTGCCTTTGGAGCATGGTTCATTTCATTTAACGGCAATTACTTTTTAACCTTTGCCCGGACACTACTTTAATCATTGACTACATATCTTTCCTCCACAACTGATTTTAATTAATTTCTTAAAAAGTAATAAATTCATTAAAGAAAAAAAAAAGATTTATAGCACCTCATTTTAAATATTCCAACTCAACTAAAATCCTCTTAAAGAATTTTTAATGAGGGAATGATACTGTGAATGAATGAAACCTTGAGTTAATGATAAAATTGTCCAACCTGTTAAGACAATTATTAATTGAATAAATCTAATGCATACATTTATGAAGCTGCTAAAAATATGGTGGCATGGCCTTTCCCCTCCTTTACTCCTTTTCCTTCCTTAATGCTTCAGGGCAGACTGATGTAAATCCGGGGACTCTCCTAAGGTATAGGGAACTATTTCCAAAGACTGGGGCTTGCTGTTTATATTTAAGAAATAAAAATGACGAGAAGTGTTCAGAGAGCTCTTAAAGATATCATTCTGAGAAAATTTTATTTAAAAACTTCATGTTGATGAGTTCATTCTCTATTGACATCATCACAAAGATATCTAATGTTAAGTTGAGCTCTTCCAACTGTGGTTGGAGAAGTAGTAAGCCAGCTTAATCTTTCATACTCCACCAGCTCTCAAGTGAGAAGACAATAGTCAGCTGCTCCAAGTTAAGGTCCACCAGGCATATTAAGCTGAGAAAAGAATCTTCTCACATTTGAACTTGCATTTACTTCAGGTATGTACTACTATATTTATACTAACACACATTGTCTTTCGTAGTCTCACTCAGGGTACCTATTTAGAGCCTAGGCGCCATCCCATGTTTGTTGTGTCTTTTCCCTTGAGTACCCAGAAGGTTTTTGTCTTAGGACTTACTAAATTGCAGGCAACTACAACCAGCTTAGACAAAAAGAGGATTTTTCTCTTTTTTGGCTAATGACACTGAATTCAAGACTCAGAAAATGATGGCAAGGCCTTTCTACCTCTTTATCTCTCTATTGTCCTCTGTGTGGCTTTACTCTCAGGCAGATATTTTTTGATGTATGATCTTCAACACCCCTGGACCTGGATACTACCGGCTGAATCACACTTGCAGATGGAGCAGGAGCAAAGCCTGGGCTTCGCAGGTGAAGACCAAGTTGAGTGTGATGCTCTGATCATCTAGGGCCACTCTGGCTTGCCAGCCTGGGACATATGTCCACCCTGAGCAGAAGAGGTAGTCCTATCTGGAACAAAAGCTTGAGACAGAAGGAAAAGAGATTCTGCAGGGGTTGATAGGATACTATTACCCAAAAAGAGAAAAGGCAAAATTAACTGATGTTGAGCCATCTAGAATTGATATTGAAATTGACACCTGGAATAACTACCACAACAATCTTATTTTCTGGGAAGAATGAGATCTGAAGAGGCCATGCCTATATTGCTGATTACTGCCAGACTGTTGGACTGATTCTCAGATTCCAGAATTCTCTCGTTCTCTGAGATGTAGAAATCTGATGGATTAAGTGGCTCTCAAGCTGGGTGTGATGGCTTGCACCTGTAATCCCAGCACTCAGGATGAAGCAAGAGTATTGCCAGGAGTTTGAGGCCAGCTAACCCAAAGAAGTAGCAAACCCAAAGAAGACAGGAGCCCAGCATGGGCGGGAAAGTTGGCAGGAAGTCCCAACCCCCTGTTGAAGATCTATTGGCAATTGATAGGTGCTGGGCGTAGAGTCAGGTTTTCTTACTTCTGTGATTTTTGGTAGATTGACTCCATGGGGTGGAATCATACTCCAGAGCATTTAGGAAATACAGGTTAGATTTGATAGGCCTTAAAAATTAATATAGAGGACATGAAGTTGGGGGAATTGTAAGGTAGGGGTGGAGAAGGAGAGAAGGATTCTGAATATGGTCAAAATACATTATCAAATTCTCAAATCAATGAAGATTTAAAAAAATCCAAACTAAGTAAATAATAAATAAATAAACAGTTGCTAATGCCCCTTCTCACTGTCATCCTGACACACTGATCAAGACTTCTTGAGATTCAGTGAGAGGTATGGCAGCCAGTAACTGTTTTTAAAATTTTATTTATTTATTTATTTTTATTGTGTGTGTACGAGTGTATGCTTGCATGTGTATAAGTGCATCTATGTCAGGCAATGGCCAAAGAGGTCAGAAGAGGGCATCGGATTCCCCCTAAACTGGAGTTACAGATGGTTGTTAGGTGCTATATGGGTCCTGGGAATGGAACCCAGGTCCTCTGCAAGAACGGCCAGTGCTCTTAACTGTTGAGCCATCTCCCCAACCTCTGGGAGCCAGTAACTCCCATTTTTTTCTTTTTAAATATTTTATTATTTACATTTTATGTGTGTGAGTGTACTGTCTGCATGTGTATAAAGGCACCCCTGTCATACAGTGCTGGTGGAGGTCAGAAGAGGGTATTGGATCCCCGGGAACTGGAGTTATACACAGTTGTTAGCCACCATAAAGGTGCTGGGCATCAAATGAACCTGGATCCTCTGCAAGAGCAATCGGTGCTCTTCTCTGCTGAGTCATTTCTCCAACCCAGCAAACCAATAATTAGCAGTCTTAGTCTTACACCTACCATTTTAAAGCTTTGCAACTTTGAGATACTCATTTCTGCTCCATGGCATTTAGTTTCCTTTACCATAAAAAGAAGAGATTGATATTAATCAATGGTTTGACTTTTAATTTGGGTATAGTTTTTCTACCCTTCTACTAAGCAATTCTAGGTTCATCCATACAAATATACACCTCCACCTTGGGCCTCTCATTCCTGCTTCAAAAGAACTGTTCTCAGTAAGGACCACTCAATGGCTTAAGAGACAACATCATAAATAGTGTGCAGTTATCAGTGAATGCTTTCACAAGGGACCCTGTCACTTCCACTTGCAGTGTGGATTTTATTTATTTAATTATTTGATTAATTTTTTAAATTTTTTTAAATTTTATTTATTTTTGTATGTGTATGAATGTACTATCTGCATGTAGGTTTGTGCACCCGTGTCATGCAATGCCGCAGAGGTCAGAAGAGGGTCTCGGATTCCCCTGGAACTGGAGTTCTCCTGGAATTGGAGTTACAGACAGTTCTCAGCCACCATGTGGGTGCTGGGGATAGAACCCAGGTCCTCTGCAAGAGCAGTCGGTGCTCTTAACCACTAGGCTATCTCTCCAGCCCCTGATAAATTTTTATTTTATGTGTGTTAGTGTATTGCCTGCATGTGTGTAAATGCACAGGTATCATTCAATGCTTTCAGAGATCAGAACAGTGTATCAGATCCCCTGGAACTAAAGTTATGGACAGTTGTTAGCCACTATGTGGGTGCTGGAATTCAAACCCAGGTCTTTCGCAAGAACAGCCAGTGCTATTAAACTCTGAGCCATCTCTCCAGCCCCATTGATGTGGATTTTGTATACCTATACCTGATTTTTTTCAAAGAGTTTATATTTAGATTGACAGCTGGCTATGATCAGGAGCATCCTTCAGTGGGTCAGAGGGAAGCCTTGGATCTCTGCTGATTTTCCTTAGAACTCCCAAGCTCAGAGGACTGTATGATGAGTCACATGGTTTGACCCAGGAAAGTCTGAGCTCTGTCTGGGCTTAGCAGCTTGTTGATTCCTACTTTTATTCACAGCAAACAGTAGTCTCTCATATAAAAGTGCTTTGGGAAGTGTCCACCTAGATGCAATACACTGGAATCCTTTTTTGTAACTGTCTAGAAATGTATACATTTGGTGTGGAAATTTTTAAAAAACTTAGTTAGAAGTGCTTTCCAAGACACATCATTCTAATTTGTTAAGGAGTGCCTGTGTCCAATGCTAACTGCTGGGGAAGGGGGGAACCCCCCATCTTCCCCTATGGGATACCTGAGCTCCTCCAACTATGTTTGGAGAAGCAGTAAGTCAGATTAATCTTTTATACCCCACCAGCTCTCAAAAGATAAGGCAATAAAAAGTGGGCCGCTATAATTTAAGGTCCACCAGGCATCCCAACTGAAAATAGTTCCCACATAACACACACAGAGAGAGAGAGAGAGAGAGAGAGAGAGAGAGAGAGAGAGAGAGAGAGAGAGAGACTGAGAGAGAGAGAGAGAGAGAGAGATCCCCAAATTGTTACTCAGACTACCTTATCTACAGCCTATGGGCAGGATTCCATGTTTGTTATTATGTTTCTTCCCTTGGTAACATTACAAGAAATTAGTTTTTTTACTGTAGCGTCTGCTGAAAAGGCAGACTGGGGGCAAGTACATATTTAAATTGATTTGATTACAACTCCCACAAGCACAATGTGGAGATCATTTCTTGTTGGGATTGTTCTATTGCAACACAAAATAGTACAGCACATATTTAAAGGTAGCCCTTAATTTATAGGTAAAATCTGGAGGATGGGAGTGCCCTGGAGCAAAGAGTGGAATTGTTGAATGTGCTGATTAGAAAGATTACAGATGACACAAGACAAACCTCTGCTTGCACAATATTTTTTGCGGTGCAATTAAATTGAAGATATTTCACCCACCATCAAGGAAACAAATTGCTTATCCTTAATCTATGCAACAGTTTCTCCCACACATAAATTCCCTTTTGCTATCAAATCTGGTCCATCCTCCCTGCAAATTCAACACATCCCTTCTCACCTTGTCTGAGAGCCCTTGCCCGCTAATCTGCTCCACCTCCGCCATCCTCCTTCCTGAGCATTGTTCTCGGGCTTACTGTGTGCTTAATTTTAGGTCACTTTGTTGATGATATTATTTATAGCATAATTATAGCTCAGAATACATGCATCTTATTAACCCCAGATCCTTAAACTCATCTTTGAAGCTGTAAGCTGTATTTGCACTGGTGAGTCACCCTGCTGCTAGACTAATTCTGGGAGAAGGGAGGCTTGCTTCCTTAATTTCCAAAAGAGAGGAAGATTAAGTGATGTGCTCACATCTTTTAGTGGATTCTTCTGGATTCCAAGAGCTGCATGTTAATTTCTTTAGAGTTTATATAAAGCCGATGAGTCTTACTATGCCAAATCCTGACTTACTGCTCAATTCTTTAATTAACAGATCTCTGCTGTGTACAATAGCAAACATTTTACATACCAACATTATTTTACTCCTATAACAACTCTATTGAATACTTCATTTTATACCTGTTTTACATATGGAGAACTGGAGTCTCAAACTGAAACAACTTGACTGAGCTAGATTTGGGAACTTAGCACTTGAATCAGATTGATCTGACTCTGACATTCACACATATGCACTGCACTGCTGTGTGTCTGAGCAAAGTAATGTACTTTATGCATGGAAAATTTATACGAGCATTTAGAAAGAGCAATGACTTCAGTAGTGTGAGGCTGGCCAAGCTATCGAGTAGTGTTGACTAATATCCAGTAGTCAAGTAGCACACAGAATGGCTGCACAGCCTCGTTTTTCTCAGTAGTGAGTCCAATAAAGCTACCAAGAAGATAACGTGCTGGGTGTTTGCAGTAAAACAAACACACAAAGATTCTTCACTTACAAATTCACCTGGAGATATTTTTTTTGTGTGCTACCATCCATTTGGCTGCATTTGCTTCTGGTTATTGTCCTTCTTTCAGCTCATACCTAAGTTTAGATAACATACACCTCCACCAAGTCAAGAACAAAAGCTTTTTAGACAACGTTGAAACCGTTTCAAATGGGGACATGGCTGAGTCAGTGGAGCAAGCTGCCAAGATCTAGGCGGGGGACATAATTCCCACATTGGGGCACTTGACTCTCTAAGATTCCTATTGCCAGGCCTCTTGCCTTGAAGAAGTTTGAGGGAGTCTGTTAATACACAACTTGGTATATACATCACAGCAGGGAAAAGCAGTTGCACATGAAACTCCTTGTTTTCCTGGGTAAGAGGAGAAGACTTCCCATGCAGAAGGAATAGAAGAGTCCCCATGCAAAATAGGAGTCTAGAGAGATACAAGGAAGCACAAAAGCCATTACAATAATTACTCTAGAGAGATGAAAAAGATAGCAAGTAAGAACTGAAAGAAAACTGGGTCTCCAAGTGTTTATTCTAAATTTCTGGACATGGAAAGGTGAGTTCTATAAAGACAGAAGAAGAGAGGGAGGAACAAAGACTTCTCTGTGGTTGTGGCCTGGATATCTGAAAAGGTGATAGTGCCTTTTAGTAAGGCGGAGGAGCCTCATAGATAAAGGAGAACATGAGCTAATCTGTATTAAGCTGGGACATAAAAGTCTGAAACATTATGATAGCATTTGTGTTCAGTCATCACCGGTGGGAACAGAAGCTATCTCCAGAAAACGTATGAAGCAGAATGAGGATTTAGGGTGGAACTCTGAAGAACACCAACCACAGGCAGAGGAAGAGCCTGTGGGAGGAGGAGGAATTTCTAGGTGAGACAGGAACAGCACAAGAGAATCCAGAGACCAGGTCTTCCAGAAGCTGAAGACTAGGATGAAAGAAAGATGGGCAGTCAAACAAAGCATCCTCAACAATGTCATGATGAAACTCATTTATTTTGTTCATTAAAATTTTTAGTCAAAAAAGCTAAAAATTAATACAATGTTTGCCAGTTTTGCAATTTTGCCTATGGGCAACTTTAATCAAGTGAACAAAAATATGATACATGCCTTAGTAGAAGAATGATTGACCTTGGCCAACTCTATAGGCTTGAGCCTGAGAGTAATATCAATAAATCAAGTGAAAAAATAATGAATAAAGGGGCTAGAGAGAGCAGTTAAGATCAGTGACTGCCCTTGTAGAGGACCCGGGTTTGATTCCCAGCACAACTGTCTGTGACAGGGATCTGATACCCTCTTCTGACCTTTTTGAGGGCATTCTGTGACGCACATTCAGGCAATACACTCATACACATAAAATAAAAGTAATAAGTAAAATAATTTTTTTAAAAAAATGAGTAAGTCCAAACTCTCCTGCACAGCAGCAGCTCAACTGCAGGTTGTCAAAGAAAAATTAAATTTTCTTTAATTAGATTTTCATATCTAGAGCTAGTATTTGGTAGCAAACATTTCCAGTCAAAATAAAACTAATGCAGTGATGAGGAAAGCAGTGTTCTCCATTCAAAAGAGGAAAAATTTTGTGCTGTGGATAGGTTTCTGTTCACATAATATAGCTCTGCTTGTGTCACTTTCTTCCAATTCTTGGTGTCGTAGCATCCAGTGACGCCTGGCAACTCGCCATCATTGGCCTTAAAGATCATCTGTTAGATTTCCATTTCTACATATAATGAAAATATCACCCACCTGTCTCACATAAACATGACGCTAAATTAGCCTCAGGATCTTAGTGGCATTAGCAGAAATGGAAGCTGTGAGTTGCTCACTTCTTTTGCAATCTTCATCATAGGTGAACATGGAATGGCCACACATTCCATAAACACTTTTCTTGGAGCTAAAGTAGATATAGCAACTTTTTTAGACTTTAGGCAAAATCATTCAGTCTAAACCTGGGAAAAATTAGAGTTGTTTTTCTTCTTATCATCAAAGAGCTATAGAACATTCAAACTCCACAGTAAAAATTAATAACCTTGGCATCAAACATACCAAAATGGATACCAACACACATGGCTAGAGTATGGGAACATGGTGCTTGATTTAAGGCTCTATTCTTCCAGTCTCTCATTGTAGTAACAGTTCCTTTCTGACTTGACATGATCCTGAGAGATCATACTGGCTCACGAAAATAAGAGCAAAGGTGTGGCACCTAACTTCTGGGAGGCTAAATCCAGACTGTGCTCCTAAGTATCAAAGAAAAAGAGAAAGGAAGAGAGGGGAAGGAAGAAGAGAGAAAGAGAATCTGGAGTTATATATAAATTTGTAAAGTTAATATAACACACCAGTGAAGAGAGACAATGGGTCTTCTGTGAGCCTGGAGAATTAACGAATAGTCACAGAGACCTTTCGTTGTGCTGAGAATGAGACTGCCAGGTCTGGTGGTCATTTCCTAAGGAAATTCAGTCTTGCTTCTAATCTATAAAACAGTTACCGAGGATCTTGTTCCTCAGTGGCAGGAACTATGGCGTATGCCTTGCACACAGAATAAAGTCAGATGTTTATTCCGCTTTCTCACCGTTCAGGAAACTACAGAATGTGCACAAAATGAGAGGGGGGACATGAGGGTCTCAAAATCCCACATGTGCTCTAGCTAGTTATGAATGTCTTAAGCTGGGTTATACACTATTCTGTAGGAAAGAATGAATCCTGGTAATCTGTAGACTAACAGATGTTGCAGCCAGATCACTCTCACCTCTCGTGTGTGTGTGTGTGTGTGTGTGTGTGTGTGTGTGTGTGTGTGTGTTGCCAGGTAAGGGCCCCAGGCCTTGAGCATGTTAAAACAAACACTGAGCCACATCAAAAGAAGAATTCTAAGAAGGTGTCTGGTACTTTTCAAGGTAATAAAAAGAGTTTTAAGTGAGAGAAAATTATAGCTTACATATATCATTTGGAAAAGTCCTAAAAAAAGCACATTTTCTTCTCTCACTTGCAAATTAGCACACCAATTCAGTAGCTTGTTCAAGTCCCAACAGTTTCGTATAGTTGTAGCAATCATGAGTGCTTTGATTGCAGGTGAATGATGGAAACTTTAAAACATATGAAGCAGAAAGAAGACTGTTATCTTACAACCAAATTATGGGCAGAGTAAAGGTGAAGCTGTGCCTTGGGAAGCCTGCTTGTATTCAAATGCCTCCTGGGGTACCCCTTCCCTCAGTTTTCTTATTTCTGGAATTTTCCTTCCACATAGCTCTCTCCTTGGAGTTACAAACATAGATATTTGGCCATCTTAATTTTCAAATCCAAGAAACATCTGGGTTTCACATTTAAAATTTGTCAAGGAAATGCAATGATTCTTCAAACTGGATTTGGTATCAAGCTTGTAGCATCCAGTATTCCAGGGTTCTGAGTTAGGGTTAGTGGACCACTTAAGCTAGGAACCAGGTAGTCACGACCACAGTCCATGACGTCTCTAAAACTCCAGAAGCTTCTTAAAACAACTGGGCTAAACTGACCTCAACTAAATAATAATTATAATTTTTAATCACTTGTAGTTGCTCCTAAAAGCAAAGAGCAGATGCATGTCAAAGGCACAGGGGCCAGGCTAGGCACACACTCATAATCTCTGCATTTGGGAAACTGATGCAGGACCATCCTGGGCCTCTGTCTCAAAAAAACAAAACAAAACAAAAAAACAAAACAAAACAAAACAAAACAAAACAAAAGCCTCCTGGGTTCATGTCCTATCTGCATCACCTGTTCTCTGTCTGACTGTGGACAAAGCACGCTCCGGGCTCCCTTCTTCAGTTCCTCATCTGTAAAGATGCAGCAGTGACAATACCTACTTCATGAAGATGTGGCAGTAAGAGCTCCAGAACGGACTCTTTCTTTCTCCCAAAACTGACACTTGATCACAACTTTACGTGAATGGCACCCTCAGTTCCTCTGGCTTCCAAGTCCCCTATCTCTGATACTTACCTTTCCTCCACCCGATTTGTGTCAACTCTTCTAAATGGTCTTTTTTTCAAATATGTTTCTTATATATCTCTATTTCTCCCACTATCACCATCTACCTCCTACCTTGTCTCTTTAGAAAGTCACAACTTTTCCATCTTTTTTGGGGGGACAGCCCCAGCTGTCCTGGAACTCACTCTGTAGACCAGGCTAGCCTTGAACTCACAAAGATTCTCCTGCCTCTGCCTCCCAAGTGCTAGGATTAAAGGTGTGCACCACCACGCCTGGCCTCCATCTATTTTTTTATGTCACTTCCAGGTGACACTTTAATTCTCTCAAATGTTAGATTAGTGAGAGAAAAAAACGTAATATTAAAAACTTCTAGTTGTGGTATTGTACATGTACATAAATATTCTATGCTTAAACAGATTTGTTTATAAAAAGTACATGCATGGCAAGAGATTACAAATATAAATGCTTATTATATACAATTAACAGTATACTAAGGACATTATTTTATAAGTAAATTATATGCATATTAATTAAATATGTATTATATTCATATAGTGCATTATAAATTATTCAAAAAACAAATTATAAATTAATTTCCTTTTTTTATTCACAAATAATTTTGTGTTAGTTAAATTTTTCTTACTTTTAGTTAACTGGAATTTTAAATGTTGAATTTAGGGAAAGGAGTTATAGAATTCTTTAAGCAGGACAGTATATCCAGTCATGAACATAGTGTATTAGTCACCTTTCTGTTGCTGTAATAAAACCCCCATTACCAAGGGAGCTTATAAAAGGAAGAGTTTGAGCCTACAATTCACAGTTCCAGGGAATTAGAGTCCATTGCCGTCGGTAGGGAGGCATGGTGGCAAAAGCTGGAGCAGAAAGCCAAGGTTTACATTTTCAAGCAGGCGCACAGGAAGCTGAGAGAGCAAATGGAGACTAGCAAGGCTTGTGAACTCACCGAGCCCTCCCCCAGTGACCTGCTTCCTCCAGCGTGGCCACACTTTCTTTTTCTTTTTTTTTTTTTGCAGTAATATAGGCTTTTATTTTACTTGTTTGAATTGTTCCATGTATGAGTGGTGGGGGTGCAAAAGGCAGTGGGGGCAGGATGGGGGCTTCAGGGGCAGGGGCAGGGGCAGGCAGCAGTGGTGTGTCCTTCACTGCCAGGAAGGTGACCTCTTCTAAAGCCATAGACTGGCACATTCCAGAATGGGTGTTGCCTCTACTGAGTCTGTTCAGTGTAGGAGAAGATGTAGATCTGGTCAGGCAGCTCACTGATGTTGACGTCAAACCGGCCCTGCACATCATTGAGGGTGTTGGCATCGCTCTGCTCTGAGATAAATGTGATGGTCAAGCCCTTGGTGCCAAAGCGGACTGCTCTGGCCACTTGATGCAGGTAGGTGTCAGAGTCCTGGGGCATGTCATAATTGAAGACAATGTTAACGCACTCAATGTCCATACCTTGGCCAAACAGGTCGGTAGCCACAAGAATTCGGCCCTGGAAGGCTTTGTACTGCTGACAGTGAGAAAGCCTCTCCTCCTGGGCCATGGCATGGTGGATGGCAATGGCTGGGAAGTTCTGTTCCACTAGGAGCTGGGCCAGGGCGATGCAGCGCTGCACGAACCTCACAAAGATCACCACCTGGTTGAACTCCAGGGCATCGAGAAGGTCAAAGAGCTTCCGGTTCTTCTCATTGTCCTTCAGTTTCACATAGTATTGCTGCAACCAGTGCAGGGTCAACTTGGTCTCATCATCCACGAGGGCTTCCATGGGATCTTGCATGAATTTGTGGCACACTGGCCCGATGGCTTTGTTCAAGGTTGCACTGAACATCATGTCCTGCTTCTCATGGGGGGTCATGAGAAAAATTTCCTGGACATCCCAACGCATGTCCAGCTGGTCAAGCATCTTGTCACATTCATCCAGGATGAAATGTTTCAGGTGTTTGAGGTTGAGGGTCTTCTTCTGAGCTAGGGCTAGGATGAAACCAGGGGTGCCCACGACGATATGTGGGCACTTCTTCAACACCTCTTCATCCCTCTTGATAGGCAGACTGCCAAAGAACAGGGCCACCTTAACCTCCAGCATGTATTTGGAGAAGTGGTCGTATTCCTTGCTGATCTGAAAAGCTAACTCCCTAGTGTGACACATCAACAGTCCAAACACCCGCCCACTAGCTGGCTCCAGCTGTTTCAGTATGGCCAAGACAAACACTGCCGTCTTGCCCATGCCCGACTTGGCATGGCCACACTTTCTAAGACCTCCCAAAACAGTGCCACCGGGGACAAAAATGTCTGAATACTTGAAGCCTGTGGGGGACATTCTCATTCAAAACACTACATGTAGTTATTAAGAAAAAGCCGGGGCTGGAGAAATGGCCTAGTGGTTAAGAGCGCCGATCCCTCTTATAGAGGACCCGGGTTCGATCCCCAGCACCCACATGGCGGCCGAGAACCGTCTGAAAACTCCAATTCCAGGAGAACTCCAGTTCCAGGGGAATCCGAGACCCTCTTCTGACCTCCGCGGCATTGGCACGACACGGGTGCACAAACTTGCATGCAGACATTACATTGATACACATACAGAAATAAATAAATGCCGGGCGTGATGGCGTACACCTTTAATCCTAGCACTTAGGAGGCAGAGGCACGCGGATCTCTGTGAGTTCGAGGCCAGCCTGGTCTACAGAGTGAGTTCCAGGATAGCCAGAGCTACAGGGAGACCCTGTCTCAAAAAAAAAAAAAAGCCACTTAGGGCTAGAAAGTCAGCTCAGTTGGTAAACTGCTTGCCATGCAAGTGTAAGGACCTGAGTTCAGTCCCAGAATCAGCATTCACACATAGCCAGGCCTCGTGGCACACACTTGTCATCACAGCATTGGGCTGGTACTGTTCAGTGGGCATCCCTGGGTTGACTGTGCAGCCAGCCTAGCCTGTGATGGGATCAGACTGGTGAAAGGCTCCAACTCAAACACAAACAAACTAACGAATAAGTAAATCAATAAGGTTATTGGTCCCTGAAGAACCTAACATTGTCTTCTGCTGCTTTCACAGGCATGTGCACATACTCACACATATACATACACACAAGCTCACAATGCACTCACAGATGAAAAATGACTGTTTAGATCACTGTACTTGATGGGATGAATATTTGGACAAAGACAGTAGGTGAATGTCACGTAAATGTCAGCTGGAAAGCATCCCTCACACTCTCCTTTTGTTTTGTTCATATGATTTTTTTTAGAAACCATTAATTTATAGAAATTTAGGAGAAAGAAAATTTAGAACTTTGAGCTTTGTTCTCAAAGGTAGTAGAGTTTTTTGAGTAATTAAAATATAAAGAAAATAATTATCTTTTGAGACAGTAAGTCTTCAAAATATAGTTAGAAATAGAATATGTAGGTGCTTAAAGATCCCTAGCTCTAATTTAGAAAATATAGCATGTGCATTTATCCTCCAGACTGTTTATTTTGGATCAGTTTGTCCTATTTTAATGATAAAAATAAAAAAAAAACACTTGAACTCGCAAAATAACAAAGCCAAAAGCCAACTCAACCCAAATAAACTGTTGTTTTAGATGTATTTACATGTCTTTTGTTCCAAGATATATTTTTTATGTTTCATATTTGAGTTGTATAACATCCTCTTAAGTATAAAGGTATTCAGAATGCATCTATACTTTTCTGTACTTATTAATATTCTTCTTCTAGCTGGGCATGGTGGCAAGTGACTTTAATCTCAGCACTCAGCAGGTAGAGGTAGGTGGATCTCTGTGAGTTCAAGGCCAGCCTGGCCTACAGAGTGAGCTCCAGAACAGCTGGTACTAAAAGGGAGACCCTGCCTCAAAAATACCCCCAAAAAGGAAGAAAAGTAAAAAAGAAAGAAAAGATGAATATTCTTCTTCTAAGATTCAGTATTGAAAACTGTGGAGTAAAAACCATGATCTACATGTAAATGTCTAAATGAGCATGGAAAAGAATGCTATCTTTGCCCCACCTCTTTGATGAACTTCATAGTGTGTGAATGCTTTGTACTTACAAAAAAGGAGGTAGATCTGATGTATCATTAATACCTCCACTTACAGACTATAGCACAACATAGAGCTGTTTTTCATCTGTGACCCCCCACTATGTTTGTTTTCCTTTTTTGAGCCAGTGAAACTAGTATAATTAGTATCCAGAAGATACACAGATAAATATAAACATATACATAACAGAACACCATAATTGTCCTCTGATAACGCAAGTGGAGCTGAACTGAAGTGAAGAAAGTTTTGGTGGTATTTTCGGCTGATTCTTTTTTTTTTTTAATTTTATTTTTTTATTAAATTTTATTTTTTTATTTTTTATGTGTATTAATGTACTGTCTGCATGTAGGTTGGTGCACCCGTGTCATCGTGTCATGCAGTGCTGCGGAGGTCAGAAGAGGGTTTCGGATTCCCCTGGAACTGGAGTTAAAGATGGTTCTTAGCCGCCATGTGGGTGTTGGGAATCAATTCCGAGTCCTCTGCAAGAGCAGTCAGCGTTCTTAACCACTAGGCCATCTCTCCAGCCCTTTGGCTGATTCTTAAATCAATTATTTTCATTATTGCTTTTCCTGACTGTCATTAAAAATATATTTACAAATCCTCCACTCACTTCTAAAAAGAGGCAGGATGATAGAGACCCATGTTTTGATTTTGAAGATTGTCATTGTATGAGAAGATACCTGACACACAAGGAAGCTCAGTGGACCATGATTTCTTTTTTTTTTATTTTTTTTTTTTGCATGATTATTTTTACATTTCACCCATTGTAGAATAATAAGTGAGTAGGCCAAATTAAAGGGTAAAACTGATGCATGTAACATAAACATGTTCTCTTTCACACCAAATTCTCATTTGCCTATAGTATAGATAAACTTTGGTGGTAAAGGGGATGAAATAAAGGAAGATAAACAGGAGATTTGAAATATTTGTAAAGTTTTATTTCTTTAAAAAACTTAAGGCAGGGAACATAGCTCAGTTCTTGCCTAGCGTACATGTGATCCTGGGTTCAATTGCTAGGAGAGAGAGAGAGAGAGAGAGAGAAAGAAAGAAAGAGAGAGATAGAAAGAGTTCTATATTTTAATATATTAAGATTTCACAACTGGGTGATGAGTACCTGAGCTTTGTTAAATAATATCCTCTACTATTACACATTAGTCCTTGCTTCTTTTAGTCTAAGAAATAAATGAAATATTCATCTTCAGTAAGAAGTTTATAAATGCTGAAAAATTAAAATTCAAGATTCTCCACATGACCAAGTTTGTCATCATCTAGTTTCTGCTTGCTTTGCACTTCTTTCCCTTTGACTTCTCTAAATTTAGCAAAGTATTTTCATTGTTCAATAACAATGTAAGGGACTATATTCTACACATCTAAATACTCAAAAACTGTTATTGTTTTCCTGGCTCATAATTGGAGAGTGCAGACCATCACGGGAGGAAAGGTATGGTGTCAGGAGCTCGAGGCACCTGTGCTTCTGCAGTCAGGAAAGAGAGAGTGATGAGGAATACAGGTATTAAACTCACTTTCTCCTTTCAGTTCAGTCTAGGATCCCAGCCCAAGAAATAGTACCACCCACATTTAGGGTGGGCCTTCCCACCTCAATTAACCTAATCTAGATAAACCCTCATAGACATGCCCACCTAAGAATAGGGTCTTGGGTGATGTAAACCTGGTTGTGGTGAGGATCAAAAGACTCATGCATTTTCCATACTTTATGGCTTTGGTTTTAAATGTGAAAACTACATCTTATTGTTTGTTTTCTATAAGAAAAGGTATCTGGGTCTGGAGAGATGCTTCTGTGATTAAGAGCACATACTGCTTTTGCAGAGGACAAATTGACAGCAATGTTAACCAATCTCACTTGGTTTTTAGAAAAGTATAGCAACTTATCTCACATTCCACTCATGCTAACAGATGTACATTATTCTTAAAACCTATATTATGTCTCATATTACACACACACACACATATATATATATATATATATATATATATATATATATATCAGGGTGGTTTAAGAAGAAAGTAATGTTCAGCTCAGTTGAAACTGTAGAGGTGCAGAGAGTAAACCCAGGGAAGAATAAAGCCAGGATTGGCAACTTTGGTGACCAAGAGGCCATCATGACCTTACCATTTCACTGTTTGCATTTCCTGATAGCTTTCTTTTCTTTTTTTTTAACTTTTATTTTTGATTATATGTGTATACTTGTGTGTCTGTGTAGGGATACATGCACATGAGTGCAGTTGATCCTGGGGGCCAGAAGAGAGTATCAGATCCCCTGAACTAGAGTTATAGGTGGTTGTAAGCCATGCACCCTGGGTTCTGGAAACCAAACTTGGTTCCTCTGCCAAAGCAGCATGTGCTCTTAATCATCGAGCCATCTCTCTAGACCCGGATAGCTTTCCTTATAGAAAAGAGACAGACACATAAGATGTAGTTTTCACATTTAAAACTAAAGCAATAAAGTATGACAATGCATGAGTCTTTTGATTGTCACCAAAGCCAGGTTTTCATCATTGAATCCCAAAGCATAGTCTTGTTGCACATTATTGATTAGAATCTGTGAATTATAGTACATTGTAGTATAAATCAGATATGCATGGGAATAAATTAAGTTGATGCATGATTGCAAGGATGGCTATGATAATGGAAGCGAGACAAGAAAGCACAAGGAAAAGTTGTGTCAGGAGCTTGAAGTGCTTTGTCAACTGATGTTGGAGGTAGAAGAAGGCTGGGCCTTTGTAAACAAGGGCTGGCATTTCTACTAATGTGCGGTGATGAAAAGGGAGGCAAGAATTCTCAGATAAAATAATTCTTTCTCTGATGACAGATACTCAAAATGATCCTAAATGCCATGGGATCCTCTACCTCACATCTGACTTTTGCTAAAATGTTGATATATTTTGAAATGTTGTGTCACGGAGAGTTCCCAGTGCTGGGCGAAGCACGAGGCAACAGGGGAAACAATGCTGCCCTGGGGACTGTTGGACAAGTAAGTGTGGGAGGGTGCAGGTAAGAGCAGACATGGCCCACCAGGGAAGCCACTGCATGTACAAACTGCTTTGTTGTAGCATCGCCTGAGGTTGGAGTAGGAACATTTAATCTACGAAGTCTTCAAAATAGAGCTTAATTCATATCTATCCAAAGAGAAGTGTCATTGAAGATGATGACAAGTAGTTCTAGGAGCTGGAGAACTTTAGAGAGGATGGATACTTGGGGCTCTCTGGATGAATTCAGAGGAAAAAAAAAAAAATCCAAAGAATTTCAGGCTCCTTACATCTATATCCTATACACAGACAAGTTTAGACAATAATATTCTCACATGCACTGACCCATACAGAAGTGACTTTAGGTTGCTAAATCTTCATAATTGTCTAACAGTGTTATTAATAACAAGATGAATTATAATTGAGGCAGTCTAATCCAGAAAAGATAAAAGGCATTAAGGACCCACAATTAAACCAAATGAATTTACATGCTAGTATGAACTAGGTGTGGTGCTCCCTGAGGCGGTGAAGCCTACTCAAGTACTTCTCTGTAAGAACAGTACAACGCTTTCATCCACAATGCAGGTGTGATCGAGGAAGTACTGAGATGGTATCTGTAAGGAATCTGAATTCTGAAGACATGCCCAAAGCAGCTTTGTAATGTTACTATTGCAGGGTGAATCAGGGCTGACAGAAGCAGGGCTGAGCCTGCTGTGGTGAGGTTCAGCTGCTTCTTCCTCCACAGCAGTGAAACTGGGGGCGTGTACTAGGTTGAATAAAGCTTGTCTTTCCTTGTAGCTCTCAGCCATTTTTCCAGAAAGTCTATCAAGGGTGATTGTTTCAACAAAGGCAAACCACAGTGTCTGTCTGCCTTTTTCCTCAACTAGCCCAAGGAGCAGAGTGGAGCTGAGCACAGAGAGAAGAATGTTTATTTCCAAACGAGGGTCAACTGTTAGAACATGGCTAATCGAACAGCAGCCAAGTGTCTGGACATTCTAAGAGAATGACAGGGACACATATAGGACATGAAGATCGGCTGTGAACCTACTTGGCAGGCATCTCAGCATACAGCTTTCCCCAACTTGTCTTTGATGGGACTCAGCCCCAGTTCTCACCTGGTGGGCCCAACCTGCAGCTGACTTGTACTTCTCAGAAAGCTTAGCCCTCCATTTCACATACCAATTAAACACACGAAGTTGGATTTATGTTGTTGACTAGCTTCTCCACCACCTGTGGTTTCGTTTTGCATGGTTTCATTTATCTGTGACCACATAAATACAGTGCTTAAGTATTAATTAGAAAGCATTAGAAGTAACAACTCGTAAATTTTAAATGGCGCACCATTCTGAGCAGCACAAGGAAGGGCCTCACTTCTGCTCATCCTCTCGGGATGGGAACCGCCCAGGCATCCAGCATGCAGATCCTCCCGGGATGGGAACCGCCCAGGCATCCAGCATGCAGATCCTCCCGGGATGGGAACCGCCCAGGCATCCAGCATGCAGATCCTCCCGGGATGGGAAATGCCCAGGCATCCAGCATGCAGATCCTCCCGGGATGGGAAATGCCCAGGCATCCAGCATGCAGATCCTCCCGGGATGGGAACCGCCCAGGCATCCAGCATGCAGATCCTCCCGGGATGGGAACCGCCCAGGCATCCAGCATGCAGATCCTCCCGGGATGGGAACCGCCCAGGCATCCAGCATGCAGATCCTCCCGGGATGGGAACTGCCCAGGCATCCAGCATGCAGATCCTCCCGGGATGGGAAACGCCCAGGCATCCAGCATGCAGATCCTCCCGGGATGGGAACCGCCCAGGCATCCAGCATGCAGATCCTCCCGGGATGGGAACCGCCCAGGCATCCAGCATGCAGATCCTCCCGGGATGGGAACCGCCCAGGCATCCAGCATGCAGATCCTCCCGGGATGGGAAACGCCCAGGCATCCAGCATGCAGATCCTCCCGGGATGGGAACCGCCCAGGCATCCAGCATGCAGATCCTCCCGGGATGGGAACCGCCCAGGCATCCAGCATGCAGATCCTCCCGGGATGGGAACCGCCCAGGCATCCAGCATGCAGATCCTCCCGGGATGGGAACCGCCCAGGCATCCAGCATGCAGATCCTCCCGGGATGGGAACCGCCCAGGCATCCAGCATGCAGATCCTCCCGGGATGGGAACCGCCCAGGCATCCAGCATGCAGATCCTCCCGGGATGGGAACCGCCCAGGCATCCAGCATGCAGATCCTCCCGGGCTGGGAACCGCCCAGGCATCCAGCATGCAGATCCTCCCGGGCTGGGAACCGCCCAGGCATCCAGCATGCACATGCTCTAAGTGCTGCCTGCCCTTGACTCACTGAGCAGCTTCCTGTTCCCAGACTACCGGTTTGGTATGGCAGTATATGTTCAGGCAAGGGAGAGAAAGGAAGAGTTAAAACAAGAACAAGCGAGACCAGAATATCAAAAAAAATTATTACAGTGTCTTGCTGTAATATTTCTATTTCATACTATCATTATTAATCT
This sequence comes from Rhizomys pruinosus, assembly GCA_009823505.1. Classification (NCBI taxonomy): domain Eukaryota; kingdom Metazoa; phylum Chordata; class Mammalia; order Rodentia; family Spalacidae; genus Rhizomys; species Rhizomys pruinosus. The sequence goes on along the minus strand of VZQC01014352.1, from coordinate 2,526,232 downwards.
CTTATTATGACTAATCTATAAATTTAACTTTATCACAGGTATTTTTTAGGAGGAACATAGTATATAAAGTTGAGTTCTACCTGTGGTCCCAGGCAACCATTGTAGTGCTAGAAAGCATCCCATGTATTACGAGGGGTATTTTGTAGTCAAAATGTGAGGATTTGGAATTCGTTCATTCACGAATGAATGAATGCTTTATTTATTCAATCAATGAACTAATTCTGTAACTATTTTATGTCAGACTCTGAATTAGATGCTAGGAATAGGGAATGGATAAGAGTGTACCTTCACAATGCTCAGTCTTATAGGAGAGATAGGTAACCCAGTAAATATGACTCAGAATAGTCATCCAAATGTAGAGGTAATCCAGAGCACCACAGGGTGGAAGAAGAGAGGACTCCAGGTCAATAGTCAGATGGTCATGACTTCAGGTCAACCGTCAAATGGTCATGGTTGGGAAGGCACAGGCATACAAAAAGCCAAGTCAAAGGTTTCTCAGTTCTAGAAATTCATCGGTAGGGTTCAGTCAGTTACAGGAGTCTGCAAAATGTGCAAAACCAAGAAAAAGTGTGTGCACAGAGCAATAGCATAGCTTCTGAACCACCTGTATTTGACTTTGAAAGACCAGGATATTCGGTCCATGTGGTATGCTTCAGAGACGAGGGCGAAGGAATAAAGGGCCCACACAATAAGTTGGAAGCTGTTGTTGGCTGCAATTACCAATCAGGATGCTACAATTTTAATACCTGTAAGAAAAAAAAAATCCAAAACTGGAACAGTGTGGTTAAACTGAAAGGGAGAAAAAAAATAAGAAATATACAGAAAATATATGTAATTTTTTATTTTACATATTTTAAATACAATGTTAGAGGGCTGATAGAAAGGGATCAGGTAGAGACCTTCTAAGATTGCTCCAGTGATGCTTGCCTCTTGGGCTTTATGTCCTTGTTAATTTGCTTTGAGAATAGCTGGATTTAAGGACTTGTTTATATTTTCTCCTTTGCATTCTCTCCTTGTCCTCTCCCCCAAAATCAAGCTTTCCTGCTGGATAGACCAACATACCAAGGGCCTAGTATTTCTATCCAACAGCCAGTGAGAGCCCCAGGCCTTCCACTAACAGCAGGATACTGGATATGGACAGAAGAGCTTCCAAGAGCACAGATGCGCTTGGAGACTGATCTTCCCTTAGCTGAACCTTGAGATGAATGAAGCCTTGGCCAACTTCTTGACTGTAGTTTGTGACAGACTCTGAACTGAAAGAACTCACCTAAGCTGTGTTCAGACCCCTGACATTAACTGTGAGATAAAAGAGAGTATGCATTGCTCTAAAGAAGGGGTGATTGCAGTTTGTTATCAGCCATAGTTGACTAACACACAACCTAAGTGTCAGTTTCTTATGTCCATCAAAATGATCTTCTGTCTTAAAAATATGCCTTTCAATGAGTAGTTATATTGTAATTCCAGGAATTTTTATGAACCCATTTAACATTATCCTTATTATAATATAAAGCAAAACAACTCTCCTACTTAACCAAATCAGCAGCAATTACATAGCTTTTTAGAATTTGTTGGCGTTACAGTCACACACATGTTCAGCTGGTAATTGAAGGTTAAGAATGTAGGAGAGGTCATTGTAGGTCATTTGCTTCCTGCCAGCTTAGGGAACGGAACCCAGCCATTTTCCCGTCACCTTCCCAGTGATTAATTCCTCACATCTGTCTTTCCTGCCCTCTCCTTCCTCAGCTGGTATCTTGTGCTTTCTGTTTACTAGACTCAGAAATGCCATGTCTCCTAATCCTCCAATCCTCATGTATAATCCTGTGTTCAACTCAAATGTTTCTTGATTGTATTGGATGTTATCACATCCTATTGACAGCCTGGAGTTTGCTGTTATCTCCAGAGAGAGTTCATCCGTTTGTAATTAACAGCTTATTTGATTCAATGGTAACAGAGGTCAGGCTGTGTGTTTTTTATCATTCTGAGTTTGCCTGGGTATTTGCCCTCCCCTTGATATCTTTATTTTAATTACTTCTGAGATTTGTGACTATAGCTGTAGGATAAGGAACGTGAGCTTTAAAAAAATTCTCTCCATTTTAATATAGATTGTGACTATTTCATTTGCTTCTGGATAATACTGACAGGCTTCTCAAGCATGGAGTTTATTTATTTATTTATTTCATTGGCTCAGCTCCATTTGCCTCCCACTCTAACAGCCAATTTTAGTTTAGACATTCTGACGCCGGTACCACAAAAGTGTTAGTTAGTCTTTTTTTAGGTAGAAGTTAAAATAAATATCTGGACATTTAAGGCAAATATACTTTGATGTGTTATCTACACCTTATATCTGCATCTCTGAAACACAAAGTGTAGTGTGAATAAACTAGATTTTTTGTCATATTTACAAAAAAATTTCTGCACTTAGTTGAATCTCATAAACATAGGTCAGTGACCATGAAAGAATTCCATTTAAGTACAAATGAAGGTTGTTTATAATTTAAAAAAAAAACAAATAGTAATTGTACATCACCAACCAATAGTTATTGGTATCATTTTATTTTATTTAATTTTTTAATTTTTTAAATTTTATTTATTTTTGTATGTGTATGAATGTACTGTCTACATGTAAGTTTGTGCACCCATGTTGTGCAATGCCCCAGAGGTCAGAAAAGGGTGTTGGATTCCCCTGGAACTGGAGTTAAAGACAGTTTTCAGCCACCATGTGGGTGCTGGGGTTCGAACCTGGGTCATCTGCAAGAGCAGTCGGCACTCTTAACCACTAGGCCATCTCTCCAGCCCCAGTATCAATTATTTTAACTAATATGAACATGTATATATAATCTATGACACTAAAACATTTGAAGTCTTCCAAAGAACAACATGATCTCCCTTTCGACCTCAAACTGATTGGGACAGAGGTATTTAAAAAGCTGTGGCAGGGAAATTCAAGCACCTACAATAAAATAAAAGCGAAAAACAAGACTAAATTGCAAAAGTTGAATGCCTTTGTCGTGATTCCAGGTGGTTAGAGAAGTAATGAAAAGCTGGCTGTGTGCCCTATGATTGTTAAACTGGATTGTCAACTTGATCCAGTTGGAAAGTACCTGGGAGGTTAACAGAGCGTACCTGTGGGTATGAGGGCATTTTCGGAACGGATGAACTAAGGGGAGAATTCTCTCCAGTGTGGCTTACACCATCCACACCTAGAATAAATGGGAAAAAGGAAAAGCCAGTAAGGAAGCACAGACATTCTTTCCCTCTACTTCCTAGGCAGGATGATGTGAAGTGCCCTACCATGGCTCTTTATAACAATAGACTGAAACCTTTGAAGCCCTCACCCCAAATCTACCTTTCTTTCCTTACTGTGTTATGTGAGATATTTTGTCAGCGATGAAGAATCTAACACAGACATTTGCTACTAGAAATGGATTCTTATCATGACTACCTGACCTTTGTTTCAAAGGCCTTTGAAAATAGTTTGTAGGAAGAACTTAGAAAAGTCTGGCAGAGTAGATAAACCCGAGAGTGCTATTAAGTAGAACTGGATGGAGGAGTCTAGTGGGAGCTTAGAAGATCCAAAGGCCAACAGAAAGTAGACAATAAAGTCTGTGCTCATGAGGCTTCAGAAGGGAACAAAGATTCTACGGGGGACTGGACAATAGGTCATTTGTGCTACATTCTAGAAAAAGACTTGTCTACATTTTTATTCATATTCTAAGACTTTTTAGGAATCTGTGTTTGAAGGTTACAGACTAATTTATCTGGTAGAGAAAACTTCCATGTAGTTCAGCATTTGAGTTGTGGCATTGTTGTTGTTAACTGACATTAGCTAGGCTTCCAATGAGAAGCAGAAGTGAAAAGAAGAGAGAAAGACCACAAAAACTATCAGGTTAGTGATAAAAGCCAGTATAAACTTGGAGCTAAGGAAGGCATGGGTTATGAAGAAGCTAAAGTAGCCAGAGTGCTTTGCACTGAGATGATAGGAAAGGTGCCTTGAAGGCATCTTAGGACTTGATGAGGTTCCTCCAATTACAGGTTCAAAGATACAGAAGAGTAACTCCCTTTGAAGCTCTATTTGAGAGCCAGGGAAAGTGATCCACTGGTGGAGTGCTTATTCAGCATGCACAAAGCCCTGGGTTTGATCTCTAATACTAGGCATAGAGGTGCATGCCTGTTATTGCAGCACTTTTAAGATAGAAGAATCAGAAGAAGTTCAGGTCATCCTCACTATATAATGAGTTTGAGGACAGCCTGAAATATGCAAGGCCCTGGTTTTCTGAATAGTTCTGGCAAGCTGCCTTCTAAATATTTATGTTTATATACATAGATTTGTGATACTGTCTACTTTGGTCAGAGAAGTTTCTTATTGGAGTGGGTAGTGTTCAATACACAGGGTAGCAACTGCTCAAAGTGCTAAGAATAAGTAACTGTGAATGCCCAGCCATAGATGGGATATCTCATCAACCTGTCCCCATCCCTCAAAAGCTCAAGTAGTGTCACAGAAGAGGGGATGGAAAGAATGTAGGAGCCAGAGGATGGGAAGCACTGTGCAGTACTGTCTTTCTGAACATGATGTAGTTGTCGTTCTCATGAACTTGCTGCAGTTGTGGCTACCTACACTAGACCTACATAAGATCAGCTGGTTAAAAATTCCAACATGGACAGGGCAGGGTTACTGAGCCACATCTTTAGCTGGACAAGGATGATGATTATTTTTCTTTTCCAGTAGCACACACAACACCTCTCAGCACTGTGAAGGGTAGCAATAGAAATGAAGCTATGAAGTAAGAACCAGCTTGATTTCTCCTTGTTTGTTCTAAAACTCATATATGTATCGTCTGCATACCCTTAAGAGAATGATGCAAGAAGGGGTGAAAGTGAAGGAAAAAGTACATTGAATATACCAGAAGTTAGACATGCTAGGAACAGGGAATATCTTTCCAGAAAAGCCACAGGCACCAAGTGGGCCAGACTAAGAAAGGAGCTAAGCAGGCAGCCAATGTCAAGAGGCCTAGGCCCTGTGAGTTCAAATGATACCACTGTGGACCCAGATGTTCAGCATGGACACGCAGTCATTAATATTTTCTTTGCTGTTCTTCTGTTCCTCTCCTTTGGAATGAGAACCATCCCTATGTTGGAAGTATGCATATAACCCACTTTTAAAAATGTTTATAGGGGGGCTGGAGAGATGGCCTAGCGGTTAAGAGCACCAACCGCTCTTACAGAGGACCCGGGTTCGATCCCCAGCACCCACATGGTGGCCAAAAACCGTCTGAAACTCCAATTCCAGGAGAACTCCAGTTCCAGGGGAATCCTAGACCCTCTTCTGACCTCCGCGACATTGAACGACACGGGTGCACAAACCTGCATGCAGACAGTACATTCATACACATACAGAAATAAAATTTTTAAAAAAATTTAAAAAAATGTTTATAGGGATTCACTACTAGAGATGAATTGTATACATTTTGCATCATAAGTTAGACATGAGATATATGGGAGACTCTGTCGTAGTTTGTCTTTCCATTGCTGTGACAAAACACTCTGACCGACACCAACTTGGGGAGGAAAGGGTTTATTCAGCTTACATCTCCTGGGTCACAGTTGATCACTCAGGGAGCCCAAGGTAAGAACTCAGGGCAGGAACCTGGAGGCAGGAGCTGAAGCACAGGCCATGGAGGAATGCTGTCCACTGGCTTGCTCCTGGCTTGCTCTCTGGCTCATGCCCAGCCTGCCTTCTTATACTGTCACTGCTCAACAATCAAGACAATACACCACAGATGTGGCCACAGGCCAATCCAATGGAGCAAATTCCCCAATTGAGGCTCCCTCAACCCAGGTGTGTCAAGTTGACACTAAAGCTATCCAGCACAGACTCTAAGGTATTAGAAGTGTGGAGGTGTCAAACTGACATGATATACTTGTGGCAGATAAATTTCATAGCCAACTTGATTGCATTTGAGCCACTCATGAGATTAATAAAGCATACTTCCGGTGGTATGACTCTGAGGGCCTGCCAGAGGGTAGGAGGAATCAATCCTGATGGTGGGTGGCATCATCCCTAGCCTGGGGTAAAGGAAAAATCCATTAAGCTCCTCTCTCTCTCTCTCTGTCTCTCTCTCTCTCTCTCTCTCTCCCCCTCCCCCTCCCTTCCTTCTTCCCTCTTTTCTTCCTCCTCCCCCTCCCTCCTGTTGGCTATCATAATGCAGATGCTCTGTCATACCAACTTGCTATGATGGGCTGAAAACTCTGAAACCTTGAGCCAAAACATATCTTTCCTCTTTTAAAATTGTTTATGTGAGGGATTTTGCCACAGTCACAAAAAGTCCATCTGCCTAACAAATAGCTCACAAGAATGAAGAGTCAGCATGTAAACTCAGTATTACTAACAAGAAAACAGCTGAGTGACATGTGCATTGACATATTCTCAAGTGATAGTCTTCTTAATATTTGTGGTATTCTACAGAGGGCCTCCCGACTTATGTCTCCTTCTAGAATATCATTTAGAGAATAGCAGATGCATATTTAATATTCAAGTCATGTCATCAATAGTAAAAATGGACTATATTTCCTTCTATCATTAGTCCATTTAATGTTGCTAACATTTTAAGGTAGTCAAATTAAGTGCAAGATCAATTAGAATATCTTCATAATTAAATAGTATATGTGATAGTTAATCTTGTCAGTTCGTTTGGGTTGGTAAGCACCTAAGAAATTAGTAAAACACACCTCTGAGTGTATCTGTGATGCTGTTTCCAAACAGAGTTAATTAATGGGAAAAGATGTATCCCGAATGTGGATGGCACCATCCTCTAGACTAGGGACTCTGGTAAAAGGGAGAATAAAGACAAAAAAATAAAGACTCTTCTCCTATGAATTTGGTCACACACTATATATGAAACCTTTATATTTTGTCACACAACAAACATCTGACTAACACAGTGATGTCAATACGTCAAAAAATGGAACAGATTATGAAACTACACATAGACTGAAGTTTATAATGTACCTAGGATCTGATAAAAGGTATACATTCAATCAAGGAAGGGATAAAAAGTTTTAAATGGATTTAGAAAAAGCTGGATAGGATGATGAATCTCTGTGAAATATCTTAAGATATATTAAATAGAGAAATTTCATACTGCACTTCAAGCTACAGAGAATTTCAGATTGTTTAAAAGTAAAAACCTAGGAGCAGCTTGTTAAGGCTTCTGTGTACAGACTGGAAATCACATGAAGGAAGGACTGTGATAATGCAGTCACACTCGATAGTCTAGAATCAATGCTAGACTTTTTCAATGGCAGATGTGTGAATCCCAAGGCTGAGGGGATTCACAATTACAGATGCGTGCTGTCTAACATTTTCACCCGTGTTGGGTCACATAGTCAAGGATGGTCCCACAGACTATAATGGGGCAAAAACTTGCCATCACCTAGTGATGTTATAGCTATCTTAATGTGCAAGGCATTACCCATTTGTGGATGTGGGTATAATTCAAAGCACTATACTGCCACTCATATGCAAATATACCACACGCAAATATGTACAATGCGTACTTGACAATAAACAACTATGGCACTTGTTTATGCATCTACTGTACTATTCCTATTATTTTAGTGTGTACTGTTTGTACTTATAAGGAAAAAAAGATAACTATTAAACACTTTCCTGGTTATGAAAGCAGCCAGTTCATATATCATGAGTTTTCTTCATTTCTTGAATACATCTATGGCTGGCCCATAGTATTTAGTTGTCTTAGATGTAATTTATGATATTGTATACCAGCATAACAACAAGGTCAGTTGGCAGCTCATTTCTTTTTTTTAAACATTTAAAAAAATTTTTTATTTGTGTATGTGTATGAATGTACTGTCTGCATGTAGGTTTGTGCACCCATGTCGTGCAATGCTGTAGAGTTCAGAAGAGGGCGTTGGATTCCCCTGGAACTGGAGTTAAAGATGGTTCTCTGCTGCCATGTGGGTACTGGGGATCGAACCCGGGACCTCTGCAAGAGCGGTTGGCGCTCTTAACTGCTAGGCCATCTCTCCAGCCTGGCAGCTCATTTCATAGACCACTTCTGCTTTGTAAAGTGACTATGACTGTGTTGGTAGGAACTGCTAGATCCTTTGTAGCAGTTACTTTTCTGTTGCTGTGATAAAACATCATGACCAAAAGTGACTTATGGAACAAAGAGTTTATTTTGACTTACAGTTCCAGATGGTTAAGAGTCCATCATGGGGCTTGGAGAGATGGCCTAGTGGTTAAGAGCACCGACTGCTCTTGCAGAGGACCCGGGTTCCATCCCCAGCACCCACATGGCGGCTGAGAACCGTCTGTAACTCCAATTCCAGGAGAACTCCAGTTCCAGGGGAATCTGACACCCTCTTCTGACCTCCGCAGCATTGCACGACAAGGGTGCACAAACCTACATGCAGACAGTACATTCATACACATACAAAAAAATAAAATAAAGAAAAGAGTCCATCATGGCAACAAGAGACACGGCAACAAGAGACAAGCATGCTGTCAAGAGCGGGATGCTGAGGGTCCACGTCTTCTGCCACAGCATCAAGCAGAAATAGCTAACTGGTAGTGAAGTCAGGCCATAAACTTTCAAAAGCCCACCCAAAGGCATCCTTCCTTCAGCAAGGTTACATCCCCTACAGACTCCATGACATCCCCAAAGAACTCCACTAACTGGGGATCAAGTATTCAAATACTTGAACCTATGGGAGACATTTCTTATTTAAGCCACAGCTTCCTCTGAGTTGGTTAAGTGAAAAACAAAGAAAAGAAACTGTAGATTAACATTTCCCAAAAGTAGTTCCTTGAAACATCAGTTTAGAAAGACATCTTACTAAAAACAAACAGGAAAACCAAACAAGACTTTCATATTTAAATAGATTTGCACCAATACTATATTCCTTTCTTGAGAATTGGTTCACACGGAGACTTAGAACTCCTGAAATAATGGAGACTGCTTAACTGTAAAGAAGAGTAGAGCGTTTTTCCAAAGAAACTTTTTTCTATATAACATCTGTTAATGGCAAAGCAGAGCACATGTTAGACAACTGATCTATGTTCAGGCTAAAGAAAAATAATTGCCTTAAATAGTCAGGCAAGGAAAGAAAATGGGGCATTAAGATCCTGTTTTTCTCAAACTCTTGGTAATTGCCTCCATTTGACTTGGTGGTTTCAGGCTTGTAATTAGGTGTGCTGCCTACCTCTCCCAGAGGCATGAGGCTGAGTCACCGACTCATGACACCTGCAGTCTCAGACCCACCCAGGTTCTGAACAGAGCCCACAAAGGACAGGGGGTGTGCTGGCAACCCCAGCCCTCCAGTTATGGGATGTAGAATTGCTCATATGGATACAGATCTTATTGAGTCAGAGCCTGCTATGTTCTTTCTAATTTGACTAAAGTCAGTTAAGAGCTTTTTACATCCATTTGATGTCTGCTATCAATTTAATCTGGAGACCTCTTGTTCAGGGATCTCCTTTCCTAGGATTGTACTTTCCTTTATTTTCATATGTCTGATTGCCCTTTCAAGATTTGGCTGGAGTCTGCATATGAACCAGTGACTATTACCGGAGCTTATATGGTTGGCCATTAAGCATATGCCACCATGGTTCTAAGTACTTTACACCATATACATATACATAGTACAAATCACACACTCTCCATTCATACTCTGTGCTTAGTACTGGAAAAAGAATTAATAACCAAACAAAAATGGCTCCTGCTCTTATAGAACTTAAAATGATGTGGGGTCAAAAGACATAATTCAGGGTTTGTGTTGTAGCTCAGTTGGTAAAATTCTTGCCTAGAATCGAAGAGGTCTTAGGTTCAGTTCCCAGCCCTGGGAATTGGTGGGTGTGATTTTACCTGGTTATAAGTCCCAGCATTTGGGAGGAGGAGGTAGAAAATTCAAGGTCATTTCAGATACATGCTGCATTTGAAGCTAGCTTCATCTAGAGACCTGTCTCCAAAGAAGAACAAAAAGGATATTATTCAAATATTTATACAAGTACAAAATGATAAGCTACAGGAAGAAATTATTACAGATAAGTACCATAGAGGAGGAGTATAGGTACTGTTTTCACATATCATCCTGCCCTTTATATAGAGATTCATAGGCAGAAGTTCAGAGATGGGTACTTTTGAGAGCTAAGTGATGCCAGGTAACAAATCCAATTATGCTAATGGTATCTGGCGAGATGGTACAAGTGGAGAGGGAAAAAAAGAAGGCACTGAGTTTAGAGCCGAAGACAAGAAGATAGGAAATGAGGTCAGAAGAATTGCTGTGGTTAGATGTCACAGGAACTTCAAGACCATGTTTACCATTATATGATGTGAGCAGTTAGAAGTCCCACCAAGATAACTGGACATTGACTGTAAAAATATCACTAGCCCAGGAGTATAGAAGATGAATAGAAGGGGACACAAAGAGCAGAAAAAAGACTTCTAGAAAACTGTATAACCAGGTGACATTAATGCTAACTTGAATTGAGTAGAGACTAATAAATTGCCTTTACTGAAGAACTATTCCAGAGTCAAGATGAACATAACCTTCTAAGAACTCCCAAAACTGCGCCACCAATCGAGTACATAATTTCCAAATACTTAGAGCCTATGGGGGACATTCTCTTTCAAACCACCACTGGGAGGTTCAATGGGTGCTGCTTTGCTGAAGAAAGCACATCACTGGGGGCTGGGGTTTGAGAGTACATAAGTCTGTTCTATTTCCAGCTTCAGTCTTCCTATTTCCTGTGCATGGCTGAAGATGTAGGTGCTCAGTTTTCTGCTACAGCAACCTCCTGCCATGCTATGGACTATTATTTATCTGGAACTGTAAGCTCACTAAACTCGTCCTTCTATAAATCGCCTTGGTCATGATGTTCTAGCACAACAGAAAAGTAACTGATACAATGGAGAATTGAGTCTGACCTCAAGACTCACTAGCAAGCCATAGTAATAAAAATGTGGTATGGGTGAAAGAATAGTGAGCAACAGATGAGGGAATATGCTGAAAGTTCAGAAACAGAGTCACATGAATATATTTATCTGATGTTTGAAAGGCATACACTGAAGAAATTATAGTCTTTTTAATCATGCCAGAACAGTTGACATCCACCATACAAAAGAATAAATTAGGAACATAGAACTTACACTCTTCAACAGTTAGTGCAAAAGGCATCATGGACTGAAATGTCAAATGCAAAACTATAAAACTCCTAGAATATTACATAGAAGGAAAACATAGATATACTGAGTTTAGTGGTAATAGTTTAGCTATAACACCATAATCCATGAAAAGCATAATTGATAAGTTGAATTTGATTAAAATGAAAACTTCTGCTCTATGAAAAGCAATGTCATGAGTGGATAAGCCATAGCCTAAATGCTATTATCCAAAGTATACAAAGAATCTCGAATGTGGGAAAAGAGAAACTAAACAGCCCAACTAAAAGATGGACCAATGACTTGAATTGAAACCAAAGAAGATACTCAGATGGATAAACATATGAAAAGATGTAGGAGGTGTCTTATCCATTGCTGGTGGGAACACAAAATATATAGTCATTTATAAAACAGCTTAGCAGGGTTTTTTTTTTTTTTTTTTTTTTTTTTTTTTTTTTGTCTTTTCGAGTCAGGGTCTCCCTGTAGCCCCAGCTGTCCTGGAACCCATTCTGTAGACCAGGCTGGCCTTGAACTCACAAAGATCTGCCTACCTCTGCCTCCCAAGTACTAGAATTAAAGGTGTGCGCCACCATGCCCGGCTGGAGTTTTTTACAATATGATCCACAATTAATGATCCTTATAGTTAGCCAAAAGAGTTGCAAACCTATGTTAACACAAAAATTTGCATAGAGATATTTACAGCCTTATTCAGAATTGCCAAGGCCTGGACATAATTAAGATGTCCTTCATTAGGGAAATGGATAAATTGTTGTACAACTATTTGACCGAATAATGTTTAACACCAAAATTAGTGAGTTACTCAGCCATGAAAGAACCTTAAAAGTACATTAATAAGTGAAAGCATTCAATTTGGAAGGTCTTCATACTGCACAATACCAGCTACATGCCTTTCAGGAAAAGGCAAAACTGTGAAGACTTAAAAAGACAGTTGCCTGAGTGGTTATAGGGAGGGGAGATCAGAACAGGGAGCACGGGGGATATTCAGGGCAGCAAGACTATTTCTTCATTGTGTGTTTGCCTGGATTCCAGAAATCTGCTAAAGTTGATTCTGACAGTATTTGTAGCTTACCAGCTGTTCCAGTGGGGGATAGAGACCTGGAGTTCCCTGCTATATCATTTTTGGTGAACCCAAATTGTCTTTTACTTTTAGTGAAATAGAAAGCCACTTGATAATTTTAGAAGAAGATTGATTTGATCTGACATTTTAAAAGGCTTGTGCAAGCTTCAATGTCAAGGCTAGACAATATGAGCCCAAGGTACACATGGGAAGACCAGTTAGAAGGATATTGTATAATTCAGAAAAGAGCACTTAGGGCTTTCAGCAGTATATTAACAAGTGAGAAGAAAAGTGATTGGATTCTATATGTAAATATGTAGACTTAAAGCAAAAGTTTGAGTGTGAGGTATGAAAGGGGGACGTCAGTGAAGATTGCTTAATATAGTTTGCCTTTATTAAATGCTAAAGTTATTTTAGCATAGCATGTTGCCTTGAAAAGTTTAGAAGCTTCAGAAACAGGACATGTGAATGCTTTTCTTGTTCTGTCACTCAGCAGTTATGCCAACTGTTGGAATTCCAGTGGCCTCACCTTGAATGTCAATCAACACAAGGATGCACTGTGTTTACTTCTGTACCTGCATTGCAGTAAAAACATGAAAGAGTTAAATTCTTTATACTTGACACTCTTTTCTAAACCTGGTAACAGTAGCCCCAGTTTAAAGGTTCTTTGTTATGAAATCAAACCTCCATCTGTTTCTGGACTTCAGTTCTATAAGCTTTCTTAATTAAAATTTTCAATTTTCCTTCTTCACTGTAATATGCAGGGAGAAATCAAGAATCCAATTTCCCTTGGATATGAAGTACAAGTCAGGGGATGCCTAGAATCTAGAATTAGATTCTGTAGAAAATTCAAATTATCTCATTTAACTCTCTAACTTTAAAAAGTTTCATGTGGGACCACACTGGGCAGACTTCCTCCCTCACTTTCCTATAGAAAGGGCTTTGGGAAAGTCTTTGTATTTTCCTCCTCTTTTCTAATGAATAGTATGAAAAGGGCAATTGGGTTAGCTGAGGCTCTTGGCTACAGTCATGATAATTACAAAGATCTGGTTGATGAAAAGACATAAAAAGCCAAAGAAAAAACCATGCAGGGCCCTTTAATGTAGGCGAAGTAAAGAGGGACTACCTGAACAAATGACAAATAGACAGGGCAATACTAACTGCACTCTCTATGAGAGCTTCATACTGTGAATTTTCCACAAGATGCCCAGTTACTATGGATTGGTTTAAAGATTCCTTCCTACACATTGTTCAACGTGCTCCTGCTTACCAGCCACATGGCTGGTCTTAGTCTCTTCTGCACCATATCAATTGTTTTGCATATGTTAGGCATGCATCTCCTAACTAGTTGCAACTAGTAAAAAGCACTGATGTTCCTCTGTTTCCTGGGAGATTGATTGGATCAAAATCTATTTTATTAAGCATTCTACTACTCTAGACAGTTCAGAACTAATTAAGATCTATTTCTGTAAACCCCCAAATAACCAGATAATTAGAATCATGACCTTGAGATAAATTTTATAAAATAATTCTTAGCTTTCTAGCAACATACACAGGTAACGAGAAATCCAACCTCAGGGCCATGTCTAAAGTTTGGTTTGTTCTTCAGGACTTCTGTCTGCATTTCTCATGGTGTTGGGTGATATCCAGTGTATAGACACTGTACTGTGTGGAGAGGACCCCAGACAGCCACCCGCCAGTCCCGTAGGTGAGAAACAGCCCTCAAGCTGGAAAAGGCCTGTAATAATTCTCTCTGCAGGTGCAGCACAGATCTAGCTGGAAACTGAAGGGATTTTTTTTAAAGGCCTGAAAAAGCACAAGAAGAAACATTTTCTGTCTCCCAGGGAAAGAGAGAGCTATTTAGCATGTGCTGTGGCATCCCCGGAATGGATTTTTTAATCAACAGTTCTCATTTGGAGCAAGAGTTAGCCCAGGAATAGCTTAACCCTACAGACTCGCATTACGGCCCATTCGTCTGCTTAGGTTGACTGAAATGTTCGACTGCCAGCAAAGGATTAATATTGATTTTTAGGCTGTCTTCGTTAAATACCTGCTATAGAGTACCACTCTTTTATTTTCCTTGCCAACTCTTCCCCAATTGTCACTAGTATTAAAATAAAACCTACCTATTATTAAATCAATCATGCCTTGCAAACTATTCAAAAAGAAGGGGAGCATCTATCATCTTTACTGTCAACATGAAGCCTAGTGTTTCCTTTTTCCCGTTAGTTGGTCCACACGGAATTACCAGTACAATTAACTATGTTTTTTATAGACCAAATGTAAGAAACTGAAAATGAAATGTCTATGGAAGGGTGGCGAGTCCAAGCAGGCGACTTTCTGACAAATGGCTTGTGTTGCTCAAGCAACAGGACTAGCTGATGTGCCACTTGCCAAGGTGGCCCAGCTTTTCCATCTGTGTACTGTGTTCACATGTGTCAGCCTTGATATTCTTCTAACTGTTCTAATTCTCTCTGTTTTTGTTTTATCACTTTCAGTTTCATCAATCAACCTTGGTATTTCTCATCTCCACATCTTTCCATTGTCTGGGTTTGTACCTGAGACACTCCATCTTGTGTAAATGGTAAGCTTCTTCTCATCCTTCTAGACAAACACTCAGTCCCTCTAAAACACAAACCAGGGTAAACTAGTTGCCTTAAATATGCCCTCACTATTCATTGGCCAAATCTACAGCATCATCCTCAGCATATTGAATCACTGACACTAAACAGAAATGCACCCCAGTATTAGTTATCTTTTCATTGAAGCAATCCAGTATCTGACAAGAAGTAAGTTAAGGGAAGAAAGATTCATTTGAGTGTGTTGTTTAAGAGGCTATGTTCATCATGGTATGGAAAAGATGGCGGCAGGGACATTTGGAGGCTCTAGTAACAGGAACCTGCTCACATTTGGGATTTGGAAGCAACAGGACAGAAAGAAATGGGCTAGGCTATAAATGTCCAGGCCCACCTCCTTAATAATCCCATTCTCAAGCGGCACCTCATCTCCTAAAAGGTTTTAAAAATTCCCCCAAACAACACTACCAGTTGAAGTTGAAGTGCTCAAACATATGAGCCCATGGGGAACATTTTACATCCAAATCATTGACATCTTCCTTCCCAGCTTTGACAACCCCAAGAAAGGATGGCTAGAAAACTGGATATTTTCCAATGAATGAGAATTGAAGGATGTAATTCTTATCTGGTTTTTGTACACAGAATATACATCTTATGAGTCTGTTTATGAAGCAGTAGATCTTTCCAATCTTCTAGTACCTTCTATTTCTTTGATGCCTTAAAGTTTTCATTGTGATGGGTGGCCTTTCACCTCCTTGTAGTTTCATTCCTAGGTATTTTGTAATTATTATGTTTGGAAACTATTGTAATTTGTACTTTTTTCTGATTTTGATCATTATTGGTACATAGGAAAAATACTGATATTTGACATCAATTTTGTATCCTGCTACTTCACTAAAAGTGTCTAAGAGCCTTCTAGTGGAGCCTTTAAGGTAGCTTGGATATAGGATCATGCTATCTGCAAATGGGGTTAATTTTGTATTCTTTGATACTGATCTCCATCACTTTTATTTTCTTCTCTTACTTTCTTGCTGTAGCTAATATTCCAAATAATATGTTCAAGTGGAAAAAAAATACTCTAAGCAAATAGTACCAAAAAGAAAGAAGGAGTTGCTCTTTTAATATCAGACCACTCCCAGGAAAACAAACAACAAATGGTATCTCTCATCTGTGGATGCTAGTTTGTCATGACATTATGTCTAACCACAGTATTTATTTTATGGGAGTGCTTCTAGTTTTTCTTATACAAGACTGCTTGAGCTTTTGTCCAAGCCTTTTCTAAAATATTACACAGTAGTTAAAATATCAGGCTGGTGTAACTTAGCCTTTCTGGATGCTTAATGACCATACTTAATGTCCATACCAATTTGGCCAAGGGTTTTAGGGATAACTTTGTTCCTTGCCCTCAGAGGTCAACTAAGTCTTGGGGGACTATGTATGGGGGCATCTCTTGAGATGTCCTGCAAATGTAAGTTACCAGCCTTCCTGTGCAGGGAGGTCTTGGAGATCCACTAATGGGACTTCAGCCAGTGTCCAGTCTATATAGAGGAAAGTCTGCACATGCTTCAAAAAGGGAAGCCTGGGTTAACAAGACCTGACTTTGTCCCCAAGTGGATGGAACTGGTAAATGAAAAGCCAAAAGGAACCAGGGGCTCCCTCCTCCCCCACAAAAACAAAACAAAACAAAACAAAAACAAAAACCTGAGTGACTCTTGAAGACCAGATCCTCAACTGACCTTGAGAAAACAAAAATCTTGGTTAATCTGGGCTAACTGTGTGGCCTTAAACATCCTTTCACCTTAAGTTGCTGCCTATCCTTGAGAGTGAGATGGGTTTCTTGTAGACCGCATATAGATGGGTTCTGTTTCCTAATCCATTCTCCCAGTCTAAGTCTTTTGATTGGGGAGTTTAGTCCATTAATATTTAAGGTTATAATTGAAAGATGTATGTTGCTTCCTTTCACCTTATTATCCATTTGCATTTTTGGTCTAGGTTTCTACTTCTGCAGTTATGTTTTTATTAATTTCTCTTTCTATGTACCTGGGGATAGTTGCTCCTCTCTTCTGTCCTTTGAATTGCTTCAAATATTCTCTGAAGGGTTGGTTTTTCTGGGCATGTATTCTATCATCTTGTTTATGTCATGGAAGATTTTTCTCTCTTCTTCAACTATAATCAACATTTTTGCTGGGTATAGTAACCTGGGTTGGCATCTGTAGTCCTTTAACACTGGGAATGCTTTGTTCCACGTTCTTCTTACTTTCATAGTTTGCACTGAAAAGTCAATTATAATTCTGATGGGTTGCCTGGGGAAGTCTAAGTCAGCACATCACAGATCTTTGCACTCTGTGTTTACTGCTACACTGTTCACAATAGCCATGATATAGAACATGGCTAGATGCTTATCAACACATGGATGGGTAAAGACAATGTACAAACACACAATGGAATTTTATTCACCTGTAATGAATGGTGAGTCTATGACATTTGTAGGAAAATGGATCAAACTACAGATCAATATGTTAAGGAAGAAAGCCAGAGTCAGAGAGCCTCATATCACATGTTTTCTTTCAAATTTTGAACTTAGATTTAATGCATATATATGCTTATATACATATGTGTATATGCTTATATACATATTCATATATGTATGTATATGTGTACATATGCTTATAAATACATATGTGTATATGCATACATGTATGTACATGTGTACACAGAATATGAAAGTAAAAAGAGACTATGAAGGGGGAAGAAACCAATATAGAGAAAAGGAAAAGGATAGGATGACAAAATATATGTGTTATGAAAGAAAGGGGAAATACTTGGGGGAGGAAGGAGGCTAGCAAGAGAGGGAGGGGAGAATGGAGGAGAGCAAGGAATAAATAAGAACAAAGTATAATAATATCTATGTATGAAAATGTAATCCCGCCAGGTGTGGTGGCACACACCTTTAATCCCAACACTTGGGAGGCCACAGGCAGGCTGATCTCTGTGAGTTCAAGGCCAGCCTGGTCTACATAGGAAGCCCCAGGACAGCTGGGACTAAAGGGAGACCCTGTCTCAAAAAGACAACAACAACAACAAAAAAGAAAATGTAATACTGAAACCCATTTCTTTGTATGCTAAATGAAATATTAATCACTTTAAAAAGGCAATAGATAAATGACTAAGAATTTAGGTCACAAAGCCAGACTTCTTGTTTACAGTTACTTAGGGTGATGTTGTGTAAGTACTAACAGAGGCTAAAACATTACCATACTTCAATATTCTTATTTATGAAACAAAATTAGTAATAGTACACAGTAGTGTATACTTGCAAATGAAACAGAATGGTCAGGCAAAAGCACTTGCTTTCCATGTGGTAAACTCTCCACATTTGGTTAAACATTGTTGCATGTTTCATTCTATGTAAAGAGCTTTTATAGGTACTCAGTAAATATTCTAAAACAGAGGTACATGCACTGCATATAGTAAATGGCCCATCTTTAAAGCCACCAAATATAATCATTTACCAAATGTGGTGGTTTGAATAAGAAATGTCCCTAAAAGACTCAAGTATTTGAACACTTGGTCCCTGGTTGGAGTCATTTGAGGAGGTTTAGGAAGTTGACCTTGTTGGAGGAAGTGTCATTGGGGCTGGTTTGTGAGTTCATAGTTTTGCCCCAGTTCTAGTTAACTTTCTGCTTCATCTTTGAAACTGAAGATGTGATGCTCAGCTTCCTGGTCCTGTTGCTGGCTAGCGTGCCTACCCCACCATTCCAGACTCTCCCTCTGGAACCGTGAGCCAAAATAAACTCTTCTACCCATAAGTCACAATGGTCATGAAGCATGCAGAAAGATAAATGATATACAAATTCTTTCCAACAATTGTTTTAGCTCTTATTATGTACCACCATACTTAGCCCTGTACATTCAGAAATGAGTAATTTGTGGTCCCAGCTCTAGGAAGCACAGTCTCCAAAGAGATAGCTGCAAACTATGTTAAGTGGTTTATAAAGATAAGAAGTCAGAATTTGTTTCCTAACACCTTTTTCTTTTTTTTGTATATGATCACAAACAGTGTTTATAATTAAGGATTTATATCATGTGATCTTATTACAGTTTGTATGTGAAATGTTCCCGACAGGCTCAGGTGTTTAAACTCTTGTTTTCCAGTAGGTGGTGCTGTTTGGGGATTATACAGGACCTTAAACCTGAGGACCTGCAAGATGAAGTGAGTTACTGGTGGTCACTTAATGCTTTAATCTTCCCCAGTTTCAGTTTCTCACTGCTTCATGGTCCACGGTGATGCAACATGTCCTTTCTCAAGCTCCTACTGCCACAGACAGAAATTTCTCCCACCATGAACACTTCAGTGGCTCCTCTGCCATGAAAACAGAAGCTAAAGTAAATCTTCCTCCCCCTAAGCTGCTTTGAGCATTTGATCAGTGACAGAAAATAGCTAGGAAATCAGTAAATAAAGAACAGGATATGGATTCATGACAATATGAAGACAACTAAACTTGGTCTGGCTAGAGTTTGAGTCTTAAGGGCTGCTGACAGTCCGTGGGGTAAAGCAACACCTGTTGGCAGGTGGTGGAAGCTTCAGTTGTGGAAGATCTTCTGCTCCTTAGGGAATGTGGTTGAGCAGGGTAGGGAACTCCATCTCTTCCTCATTGTCCTTTGTGTCCTGAGGATGAGTTGAGTCAGTTTTCTCCATCACACCTTTCAGCTTTGCCCAAGATTCTGGCATTGGGCTAAAACATCCAAAACCATGAGCCAGATTCAACATTTTCTCTTCATAAAGAAGTTATTGGAAATATTTGTTATGGTGACAGAAAACTGATTTAATACCAATCATGTCAAAGACAAAAAGGAGAGAGAGAGAGAGAGAGAGAGAGAGAGAGAGAGAGAGAGAGAGAGAGAGTAATTGTTTTGCCTTTCTTACTGGCAAGTGCATCTGCTCTGTGTCTGCCACTGCTTTTGCCATCCTTCAAAGACATGAGACACAGCGTTTCAACCTTCTAATATGGAGTGAAGACTCATGTCTCTCCAAGAATCCTCCAAACCTTCAGTGCCAGATGGGGACTTCTGAGACATCCAGCTTGTGGACTGAGCTACTACTGGGGTTTCAGCCTCTTCCAAGTATAGACTACCATTGTTGGACTACCCAGGAAGAACAAGACAGGATGCTGTACTTACTGGACCTCATTTGGTGACCATGGGAAAGGAAAATCCCTGTGCGGAACACAAGGGCAGAAATGATGGTTGTTTGGCTTGCCAAGGAGGAGCCTTCAAACATGACATCTTTCAGCCTAATAAAGGAAAAAATCATAAGCTGAAGATGCTAAAACCTATGATATATGTGGCATGCATATATGCATATTATGGAGTGATGCAAATTGGAAGGAATAACAACAACAAGAAGAAGAAGTCTGGGTTAAAGAACTGACTGAAATGGTGAACTTCTGCTCAAAACAGTAAACTTCTGCCTCAAAATTTTTAAAAGAGACTGAGAAAAAGATGAAAAACATGTTTAGCAGAATGTGTGAGCTCTGGTGGGGTGGGGGGCCAGGAAGGGGGCACAGGTCTAGATTTGATTGGAAATTTTCTATGAAATACACAAATGTTCAATAAAAATTGTCTTTGAAAAAAAAAAGGAAAGAAAACACACCCTTACTATTTTAATTCTCTATATAAGAATAATTGTGAAAGAAAGGTGTGAAAGCAAACACTGTTTTTTACTGCCTTAGTACCAAAAATCTCAAATACCTTATTTGGAATGTAGATTTAGAAACTCCCTGAAGGTTCTCAACTAGTTTTCTGCAAAAGACATGACCGTTAACCACTATTTTAAAAAAGTAGTTACTATTTCAAATAACAACTGAAATATAACATGGCTTCCTTCTTGCTATCCATGACTTGCTCTCTCTTGGCAGCATGCTTTAATCCACACATGGCATATGATTTCTACAGAAGCATATTTCTTTCCTTCCTTCCTTCCTTCCTTCCTTCCTTCCTTCCTTCCTTCCTTCCTTCCTTCCTTCCTTCCTTCCTTCCTTCCATAGGAATTACAATGGAGGCACTGAGAAAGGAAAGACTCCAGGAATATAAAAGCACTTTCCTATGTCACAGACGGTACAGAGGTAGTGTGCATCTTGTGGAGCCCATTTGACCATTCATTTTCATCAACAAATGATGATGTGAATTCCTGAACAAAATCAGGATTAGTGTAAAAACAATCATACAAAACATTACAGACCTTTAATCATTAAGCACATATAGAAAGATAATTATGGAATTATGTGGGATTTGTATTATGTCCGTGAGCCTTAAGTAACAACGAGGACATCATTAAAATTGGTTTCCAAGTATAAATTCCAGGAAACAAGGCATGTCTGAGCCTATTGTAACAGCCTTAGAAGGAGATAAAGAGAGCCAACCTGGCCAGGCTTGGCCCCTCTGGAGCTGCATCTGTTCCACAAACATCCTGAGCTCACAGGTCCTCCCTGGAGATCTGATTGGCAGCCACCCTGGCTTCCTTTCCCCTACCACTGCAGTTTTTAAAATCTTTTGGCACTTAGACCTATCTGAATTTGAGAAATGAAATTGATTTAGCAGCACATACATGGAAATAGAAAAACTGGAAGGCCTACCAAAGTACTCCAGTAAGTCATGGCAAGGTGTCACCTTCCTGTTGCCCTTGAAAGAAAATTTCTCATTTATCCACCTGTCACAGTTGTTGTTCTGATGCCTGGTACTTTTACCCCCAAAATAGGATTAAATGTTGGGAAAGCAAATATAAAAGTCCAGATTCTCTCCCTCTGTGTTTATTATTAAGTGTTATGCACTATACATGTGTCATGTTTCTGTATAGTTTGGTAACACAGTGTATTAGTCACTTTTCTGTTTCTGTGATAAACCACCATGACCAAGGGAACTTATAAAAGGAAGAGTTTATTTGGGCTTATGATTGATGGTTCCAGGGAATCAGAGTCCATTGTGGTGGGAGGCATGGTGGCTGGGGCTGGAGCAGAAAGCCGAGGTTCACATCTTGCAATAAGCACCGTCAAGTGAGAGAGAGATTGGAGACCACAAGGCTTGTTAAACTCACTAAGCCTGCTCCCAATGATGTACTTCCTCCAGCATGGCCACACCTTCTAAGACCTCCAAGAACAGTGCCACCAACTGGAGACAAAATGTCTGAACACTTAAAGCTTATGGGGAACACTCTCATTCAAACCCACACACAGTGAATGTACTTGTATCACCATAGTAGACACATTATTGTACTATCACATTAAATGGCTATGACATCACTGGATAACAGGGCTTTTTCAACTCCACTATAGTTTTATGGGACCTCAATCATATATATAATCTGTCTTTAACCAAAATATCATCATGAAGTATATACCTGTATTTCTTTCTGTATGTGTATGAATGTACTGTCTGCATGCAAGTTTGTGCACCTGTGTCATGCAGTGCCGTGGAGTCAGAAGAGGGTCTCAGATTCCCCTGGAACTGGAGTTCTCCTGGAATTGGAGTTTCAGATGGTTCTCGGCCGCCATGTGGGTGCTGGGGATCAAACCCGGGTCCTCTGTAAGAGCGGTCAGTGCTCTTAACCGCTAGGCCATCTCTCCACCCCATACCTGTATTTCTATACACAGACAAATACACATGTTTCTGATTTGCATATAATAGATTAAATTTCTATATTCATTATAGAGAAGTCAAGAGCTATGATTCTGAATAACATCATCAATTATAATTTTCACAAGCGTACAGCTTTTTACTTGCTGCTCTTAAGAACCATCTATAACTATAGCTCCAGGGGATCTGGTGCCATCTTCTGGCCACTTTGTGCATCTGTACACATGTAGCATATACTCACATACATATACACATAAATAAATAAAAATAAATCTTAAAAGCCACAGTCTTATCTTTAACATTTGAAGCTGCAAATCAAATTCTTGATGGAACTCTGAGGCCAGAAAATATATACCTAATTACTTTATGAGAGCAGAGGGAAAGAGGCCTTTTATTTTTTATTTTATGTTATTCCCAAATATTTTGTTGAGCCCAGATGCAGAATATAATGGCATATACATATTGCATGACGAAGATTTTGATTTATTTCTGTCTCCTTTGGCTGGCATCCCTGTTGTAATCATCCAGCCAATATTACTGTGAAATTTTACACTGTATTGTGGCATAGTGACCTGGTACTGCAATGGCCTAGAAGGATAAGTTGATAAAGGTATGGCACATTAGGATACAGGGAAGAAGTCTATTGCTGCTACAGAGAGAAAGCCTGCTCAGAATTCTCGTACTTAGTACAAGATACTCCTAATTCTGATTCTGTTCTGTAAGTGATATTTATTATGAGATCAATAACAAAAATATCTAATTTATTGGTGACTCAGTGTTCCCATCCCAAAATGCATATTAAATTCTCAACTTACACTTCACAAATAGAAATTGTGGAAACACACTTTAAAGAACTAAAGTGAGTCCTGATCCCAGGTGATTGGCCCTCTTTGCTATCATATTCTGAGAATTCTTTATTGCCATGATGTGCTCTCTTCTATGGCCTGTGCTGAAGTTCTCTATGATAGCTGAGCCATGAAATCTTCATTAGTCTTTCTTTTACTTTAGCATCTGCTTCTCGCTTCTTAATGATACCAAGCTGTATCTAACTCCATGGTCTTACATGTGCCACTCACTTCAAAATTCTATCTAATACCAGTTGTTGGAGAATAATTATTCACAGATTCTGACAAGTGAGTTTACTTTGGAGAATACTTCACAGACTACCATGGAAGGGGTGTCTTCCAAAGCCATGAATTTTCTCAAGGACCTATTAATCCAATTCATGCTATATTTTGTATCTTCACATTTTTCACATAGAAAACACAATTGTGGGCACTCTTGACTACAGGCCCAGGTCTTCTTAGGCCATCTTGACCAGGAGAATTTGGGAGTCTATGATTCGTCAGGGAGCAAATGCCCTCCACGAACCCTGGCTGATAAGGCAATCCCTGTCTATTCTTCAGGGGCAGCAGGAGAGTATCTTGTACTACTCATCCTTGCGGGACACATTAGGGGCAATGGGCCCAGGGGAGAACTACAGCAGGAATTCTGTAATCAAGTCACAAGGAGGCAGAGAAACATGCTTGCTAGGCACCTCAGCCAGGGGAACTTAGTTGTGAGCTGTATTTTCATAGCCTCGTTTGTTTTCTCAGTGACATCAAGAGCATACTGATAGTAATCAGTGAAAACAGGGAAGATGGGGTTAAATGCCAGGGAAAACCATTACAAGGAGAGAATGAGATAAGCCTCACAACTATTTCCAGAGCTTAGCTACTTCCTGTCCAAAGCCAAGTTTGTTTTACTTTGTAAAAGAGGAATAAAACAAGGCAAGGTCCTGGGTATTCCCTCAGTGTCCAGTATTATCGAAGTCCTACCGAGAGAGGTCTCCTTGGATGAGATGAACAGCGTGTGTCTCAGAATCCTTTTCTTTGTAACAAAGAGTCCTAATCTAGTTACTTTAAAGGTCTTCTGCATGTGTTTCTTAGCACACAGAACTCATTTTTAACTACTACATCAAAAGGAAGAATAGCAGAAAAATGCAGCTGGACTCTTACAGGAGAACCAGAAGGATTTAGCTGTTTTAGATAAAGGAATGATAATTACTAGAGGAGAACTTGACTCTTGACTTTCTATTCCCAAACTAATTAGGCTATGTCCCAAATATCTTACCTTGGAAAAATTCGTTACTAATGAAAAATCAAGGGGCTGTAGACATAGCTCAGCAGTTAAGAGCACTGGCTGCTCTTAACTGCTGAGCTATAACCTGGGTTTGATTCCCAGCATGCACATGGTGGCTAACAACTGTCCATAGCTCGAGCTCCAGTGGAATCCGATGCCCTCTTCTGACTCAGGGGCATTGCATGACATGGGTGCATTTACACACGTACAGGAAATACACTCATACACATAAAAATAAAAAATAAAGAAAGAAAAATAAAAAAGTTGGTACCACTGATAAATACTGTGTGTTCCAAGATAGAAATGTGTTCATTAATATTTTATATGTGTTTATTTCTTATGTTTGATTTTAGTTATAAGATCATTTAAAATAGAATACCAAAGTAATTAAATAATCACCAAGAATTAACAGATATTAACATTTTTTTAGCTGCATTTTTTCCTGATCCTTATCTGTTTTCTGTGGCTAGGCATGGTAGTACATGCCTTTAATCTCAGCATTCAGGAGGCAGAACCATGTTGGATCTCTCATTGAGTTCCAGGCCAGTGTGTGTGTGTGTGTGTGGGGGTGCGCTACAGGAGACCCTGTCTCAAAAACAATCCTTTTAAAATAAATTAATAAATCCTCCATTTCCCGTCTCCTTTCTCCTTCCAACCCCGAAGAAGAAACATGCCAGGCTTGCTGAGTTTCCTGCCCTCTTCGAAGGAATGCTTGCACATTTATGCAACATGGATAGACTGGTTTGTTTATGAAATGGGATAAAATTTACTAGTTAAATAATGGGTAAATCTGAGTAGCCATAGTGGTAAATAGAAGAAGAAAGGGAAATTGTGAATGATGCAAACATGTACTACTCATGTAAATCTCTGAAACATATATTCAAATAATCTTCTAGCTACAAATACCTGTAATAATGTAGGTGTGTTAATTTCTTTATCATGTATTCTGATAGGCATGGCAGAAGATAAAATGCATTTGGTTTAAGAGCCCAGCCCTCAAATATGAGCAGTAAGATTAATTAGGAATTGGGAAATAATAATAAGAGAAAGCAGTTATTCCTCAGTAGGAGGAATAATCCTTAGTAGGGTAGCGTCTTACTGGGGCTCAGGCAAGTCTAGCAAAAGCTCCGGGATGCAAGAAATGCTGCTAACCACTGCTTTGCCAATAAGCAGATGAGAAAGCTGGGACTTAACTAAGGAAAGAGTACGGCCCAGGCCAGGGTGAGCTGGACTGGAACCTGCTTCTGGCCTCTCTGTTTGCTATTGTGGTGGCACACACCTTTAATCCTAGCACTTGGGAGGCAGAGGCAGGTGGATCTTTGTGAGTTCAAGGCTAGCCTGGTCTACAGAGTGAGTTCCAGGCCAGCTGGGGCTACAGGGAGACCCTGTCTCGAAAAAAAGCCAAAAACAACAACAACAACAAAAAAAAAACAAAAGAAAAAGAAAGGTTATTGTAGAAAGTAAATACATCTGAGCACCCAAGATAACACTGCAGGGACAGACGACAAGAGTTGCCTAGTGAAAGAGAGTTGGCTATAGAGGGGCACAGATGATTTAGGGAGGCTTCATATTCTGATTCCTGTGTTTGCTTATTGCTTATAAAGCTGTACCTTAAAAAGAATGGCCTAACTGGTATGGAAGTAAAATGAACCTTAATAAACCTGACTCAAAAAAAAAAAAAAAGACCCAGTACTCTGGAGGCAGAGGCAGGCCTATTTCTGTGAGTTCGAGGCCAGCCTGGTCTACATAATGAGTTCCACGCCCAGACACTTTCCCTTCCTGGCCGGGTCTTTCATTCCCATTGCAAAGCTGGGAGTTTCAGGGATGAACCCTGGGTCAGAGCTCACAAAGAGAAACAAAACAGCCTGTTTCTGCTGCAGCTTCTGTTTGGTAAACCAAGGAAGCTGGACCTGTGGTCTTCGGACCTTTCCATCTGCCACAGGTGGAAGGGACAGGTCATCCGAGACGCCCTGCTGTGTTGCCCAGGGAGTCCTTCTCTACTCTCAGCCTGAAGCCTCTGGTGTCCGCACTAAGATTCAGCAAGGGAGGGATCGCTCCTGCCAGCTCCGGGCTGCCCTACACACCTGGTACGACCTGCAAACCCGCCTCTCTCTTGCGTGCAGCCGGCAGGGCATAAGCCAGTCTTCCCAGTCAGTGTCTCAGCGCTCAGCCTGGAAAGCTGGGCTGCATAGATCCTCTGATGACTCGGGAATAGAGGCCGAAGACAATGCGCAATGCGCGAAGCAGTTTAATCAAGGCGGTCTGAGCCGCCAGCTCAGAGTGAGGCAATCTGTTAGCCTAGGTCACTTGGTCTTCTTCCCTGAAAGCTGAATTTCTTCGTAGTGTGGGGTTCAGGAGCTGCAGCGATTTCTGAGTCAGTTGTAGAACCCAGCAAGATAAGACTTTAACAAGCTTAAAAGGTATTACCTGCCTTGCCTTACCAGGAGGTTTGCACAGATGTAGGGGCTTCGCATAGCTCTTGTACTTTCCCAAGGGAATTAGTTACAATTGGCAAGCTGGAAAGTATTTGATTTAGATTAATCTCACTTGCCAAGGAGGAGAGCCTCGATACTCTGACTGGCTGACCTAACCACACTGCCCTTCTCACACCAGGAAGGGGGAAGAGGCTCGTGCTTTATAGCTCTTGATGGATAAGTAAAATGGGTCATTATCATCTTTTCATGAGACCCGTAAAAGGCATAGAGTGAACTGGAGAGAAGAGCAATGGCAGGGTGCTGAACCCGGAACTGACTTCTTGGCAGGACCACCTGCTGACTGTAAATCTGTAGATGCCTGTCAGGATTCTTCCAGGATTCCCTTCAAGGCATGACCAGGCAGTGTTAGGTCCGGCTGGAAAAACGACTACATTACAGATTCTCAAAGGCATTATTTGTGGCAAAGGAAGAAAGACTAGCCATCAGCAACCACAAAGATTTCCTTTAATCGATTCCAAATGAATGATTCTAGGCTTTATGAACCATCTCCCTAGTAAAGCTCTGGGGGGTGACTTTTAAGAGAAAGCAAATTGTTGGATATAAGAAGGAAAGTGCTTCTCAGACTTGAGGGTGCAGCCAGATCCTCTGCAGACATTAAAATGCAGATTGCAACTTGGTAGGTGGAGATCATGCATTTGTAAGAAGCTCTGGAATGAAGACGCTGGCCTAGTGAAAACACTAAGTGGGGAGATGCAGAACAAGACAAAATGAAAAATCGTTTCTGAAGGGCCTGGGCCATGCAAATTATTCAGCTACAATAGCTTATCATGGTCAGTTTCTATTTGTATTTTTGTTACTACCCAGAGTCAAATTTCTCTCTGTTGTGATGACGCACAGACAGCTCCCAGACTGGAAGGTACAGCTCAAGACGAGCGAAGAGCATCTGGTCCGAGAAGTCTGATTTCTTTCTCCCTGTTGAGGCTGACCTGGAAATGCCTGGCCAAATGCAGTTACAGCACAGATTTCCTTCCTCCAAATCAGAATCTGGCCCCCTCCAAGTTTCTAAATCCTTGGAATTTTTGCCTCCAAAAGCTGTTTTGTTTTGTTTTTGAGAAAGTGTCATAAAAACAATATGTTTATCTTGTCAATCCTTTAGAACTCAAATCTACATAATTTGAACATGAACTACTCTGTTAAAGTCACTGGCATGGTCTACTAAAATAATCATTAAGCTAAGTCCAGTCTGTTGCTTATTTACTTAAAAGAGAGAGTGGTTTTGCAAACAGATAAATCTACACATTTAAAAAATTATTGTAGATAATTGTTAATAGGTACTATTTCCAGGCATAATTACAAATTTTAAATCCAGAGAAGATGTGGGTGTTGCTTGAAATCTGGAGCAACAACTGGACCCTTTTTAGTGGTTTAAACACACATAATTAGCAGTTTAATTTCCTCTGTGGCTAAGTTAGCCGTAAGATTTCATTTAATAACAAGTTTACAGCCAGAAGTGAGTCACTGCCAGCGTCAGCTCAGCACTGCCCTCTGCTGGTCCCCAGCTGACTCGCGCTACCTTGCTCAGGGCAAAGGCATCTGAATTGCAAATTGCAATTGGGCTGCATAAAATTAATTGTGAGAGAAATGGAGAAATATAATTCATTTAAAACTCCCTTTAATGAGGCTTTTATTTTTAGCTGAGCAAAAACAAAAAAAAAATAGCCTGAAAGATAATGATCCGAGCTGCCTTTCCTATACTCTCTCATATGAGAGTCATTATCATATTAGCCTTGAAGCCGATTTCCCCTTCAGACTGCTTGGCACAATTATAGCTTATGTCCAATACTCCCATACATGAGAGATGACCCCTAGAGGACTGGCGCTCAAAACAGCAGTTGTCATCCCTCAAGTGACCCCACCAAGCTTGGTTTGTCTTATGCCTTGCCAGCCCAATTTTGGTCTTATTTTCCAGTCTCTTTATGCACTTAGTTCTAATGGAGCAATGGAATTTCTTCTGTGTCCAGAATGCAGTCACATTTTGTTCATGCCTGGCGGGGCTAACTATAGAAATAGCTATGTCTTGAAGATTCCTGCTACCAACCGGACACAGGAGGGGCTTCCCACCTTCTCTTCTCATCAGAAAGGGGAGATTGGACCTTATTTCAGACCTTCTATTCAACATTCCAAAAAGGCAATATGCTATGTGGAGAAATACTGCCAAGATACTGTAGCAAATAGCAGTGTGCAGTGGGACTCAGAATTCACCAGGACTAAGGAGAGTGAATATTCCCATTAGAAATGCAGCTGGAATGAAAGTACCAGCAGCTGTGTGGCCTGGTGCCTTGAAGCTCCGTGGGGTGTGCTCTCTGTGTGTCCTGACCACTACCTCCAACAAGAGTTGCTGGGCTGAGATGTCATGGATAAAGAATCCTTGCTACCAAAGCTTTTTAAACTAGAAATTAGAAAGTTTTGACTTATGTTAAGACTGAGGTTCACATGGCCACGTGTATAGGTATAGTCTTTGCCACTGTATACTTGAGCTGATCACGTGACGTGTAGCATAGTTGGCATGAGGTTTAATCGAATGCCTCTTAAAAACACATGAAGCCAGGTACCCTAGATTCTCTGGTTTCTGAACTGAAGGCACTGCAGGCAGGGATGCTGAAATAGGGGAAAGGAGAGGGAAATTCTATCCCTGACAGTTGCTACTAGTTTGGCTTTTCAATCCCACCACTACCAATGACCTTGGGAAAGTTACTTTAATTTCTTTAATCTACAAAAGAACAGTGATAATTCCAAGCTCATAGGATTATGAGACAATATGAGTGAAACCATCACCACGGGCTTGTGCAAGTGAGTTATGCCAAGGAACAGTGCATGTTAGTGGGGGAGCCAGGCTGCTCTGGGGATGCTTCTTGGACTTCCAGTCATCACCCTGACAGCCAATATCCTTGCACAATGTGTAGATAATCATGATTGTCCTCTTTCCATTCACAATAAGGTTAAACATATTTCTTTTGTAAGAGATTAATAGTGACACAGAGGAAAGATTTCCTGTGGATGGGGGAAGGATGATCTGGGGGCCTAGAAAATCAGTGGCACCTATTGATGGAGCTATAGCAGGCCCTGGGAGTGTGGGATTCACTGAATGCACAATGATGACCCTGACTATTGTCACTTCATAAAGGACAACAACTCAGTAAAGTTCTAGCCCTGTTCTAACATAACATAAGAAGGAAGCACATCTGATGTCTGGTACCAGTGCTACGTAAGAAACAATTAAGCAATCTCCCGGGTAGAAAGGTTCTGCCCTGCTCTTGTCTACTCAGAAGGAAAACAAGATGCAGAGATCGACATGCACTCTGATGAAGCTTCAAAGAAGTTCAAGGCCAGCCTGGTCTACAGAGTGAATTCCAGGACAGCTGGGGCTATAGGGAGACCCTGTCTCTAAAAGACCAACAAACAAACAAACAAACAAACAACCCCAACCCCCAAACCTGGTGCTTTTCTGTGCTGCCTGAGGTTGAAATAATTAAGAAACAGGCTGGAGCCTGGAGCACAGTGGCATGTCTTCAGTCCCAGCTATATTTAAGGTTAGGGAAGATTTTTAAAAATATGAAATGCTTCATGAACTTTCATGTTATCCTTGTGCAAGGGCCATGCTCATCTTCTCCAGACCATTCCAGTTTTAGCATATGTGTTGACAAGGAGAGCACTAAGAAGGACTGTTTAAGTCCAGGAATTCAAGGACAGCCTAAACAACATAGGAAGATGACCATGCTTTTTAGGAAAAAAAAAAAAAAAAGAAGCACAAAGAAACATATGGAAGAAAAAGATGGAGATTGGAGATGAAATAATTAGCTTCGTGAATGTTCAAAGCCCAACTGGACAAGTGGCATTAGGTGGCCCCTGAGAGTTCTCTGACACTCCAGAAGGAGACAGATGTTCTTGTAAGATGGAGCTGTGGCCATGATAGAGGCATGTAGACTAGAGTGGCAGCTCTGTCTCTCCACAGGTATGAGGGTGAGGTGGAAGAAGGCTCTGCTTGTAGCTTCTAGAACTTTCTCCGCTCTGATAATTACTTGTCCTCCTTCCTGGGATCAGTGAAGTGAGGGATGGAGCAGGAGGCAGTGCTTCCCCCAAGGCAGAGGTTTAAGCTTTTCTATGCCATGTCCTCCAGAGGTAAACTCTGGCCAGCATCCTGAGATTAGCTTTTCAACACATGCAACAAAAATGCATAGAATTGCAATGAAAGTAAGTTATATTAAAATAAATTGAAAATTAAATATAGCAATATCTTTGTTTCTTTCGTTGGTTCTATAAAATTAAGTTTTGATTATTATTCAAAGAAATGAGTTTCAGTGTGATATTTTCATGTGCACACATTGTTCTTTTATTTGCTTCTCCCCTTCACTTGCCTCCTTTGTAGCTTGGAATGAGACAAGGGATGTCCACTCTCTTCATGCTTAGTCAGTATAGTACTTGAAATCTTAGCTAAAACAATAGGAAAAGGAAAAATTAAAGGGGATACACATAGAAAAATAAAGTCAAATTATCTCTACTTATAGTTGACATAATCTTACATTTAAAGATTTTTATAACTTCATCTGAAAATTCTTTTTTTAACTTTTTAAATTTTTATTTATTTTTTATGTGTATGAATGTACTGTCTGCATGTAGGTTTGTGCACCTGTGTCATGCAATGCCACGGAGGTCAGAAGAGGGCATCGGATTCCCCTGGAACTGGAGTTAAGGATGGTTCTAAGCCACCATGTGGGTGCTGGGGATTGAACCCAGGTCCTCTGCAAGACCAGTCAGTGCTCTTAACCACTAGGCCATCTCTCCAGCCCCCTGAAAATTCTTATATGTGATAAACATTTTCAGCAAAGTAGCAGAATACGAAATCAACTGCAAAATTTAATACCATTCTGTGTTCCAATTGTAAGCTTGCCAAGAAAAAAATTCAAGAAAAAAATTACATTTATAATACCTTCAAAAGATAACATAAAATACTTTGGCATAAATCTAATGAAAGAATGAAGGAGCTCTGCAATAAAACTTTAAAACACTAAAGAAACAAACTGATGAACACACTGGAAACTAGAAAGACCTCCCATGCTCAGAGGCTGACAGAATTAATATTATTTAAATGGCTACCAAAAGCAATTTACAAATTTACCACAATTCCTATCAAAATTGCAGTGGCATTCTTCATAGAATAATAAAATATAATTGTATAATTCATATGGAAATTCAGAAGACCCTGGATAGCCAACATGATCCTATGCTGACAGAGCAGTGCTGGAGACATCACAATACTGATCTCAGACTGTGTTAGCCTACCACAGTAACAAAAACAGCCATGCAGATGAATGACATAAAAAAATAGGACCCAGAAATAAAGCACACAGCTACCACTATCTACTGTTTGACAAAAGTTTCAGAAACATACATTGGAAACAAAGAGAGCCTGGAAAACTGGATATTCAAGGGTAAAAATAATGAAACTAGATCTATATCTCTTACCACAAACAAAAACCAGTTGAAAATGGGCCAAAGACCTTAATGAAAGCCCTGAAGCTCTAAAAATACTAGCAGAAAACATAGGCAAAGCACTTTAAGATTTAGGCAAATATCCAATAACAGAGGTAATTAAAATAACCCCAGGAAATGATGACTGGGATTGCATGAAACATAAAAGCTTCTGCGCAGCAAAGGAAACAATCAGCAAGGTGAAGACACAACTGAAGAATGGGAGAAAATCTTTGCCAACTGTACATCTGGCAAATTATTATTATCTAGAATCTATTCAGAATTCAAAAAATAAAATACAAAAACACCCCAACTAATCTATGAGCTACTGAAATAAATGCACAATTCAGGAAGGAATAAAAATGACCAATAAATATTTAAGTGTTTGACATCCTCTGCCATTAGAGAAATGCAAATTAGACCTGTTTTGAGTTTCTATCTCACTCCAGAGTGGCTACCATCAAGAAGACAACAAATACTGTCAAGAATTTGTGGAAGAAGAAAAGCTTATGCATTTTTCTGGTATGACTATAAAATGGTGTGGACACTATGAATATGAGTATGGAAGGTCTGAAAAATCAAAGGCAAACCTATCCTCTACCACTTCCAGGTATGAAACTGGATGCTTCTGAGTTAACATACCACAGAGACATTTGTCCATCCAAGTTTACTGCTGTGCTGTTCATAGTAGCCAAGATACAGAACCACTTTAGATGTTCAACAGATAGATGGACAAGGAAAATGTGGTATAGACATACAATGGCTTTTTAGTCACATTTAAAGAAAATTTAAAATATGTGAGATAATCTAGACTCCACACAAATGTCACATAATCTGTCATATATGTAGAATCTAGATTTAAATGTGTGTATGTGTGCTTGTGTGTGTGTCTATGTGTATGCAACATGAAAATGGAATGAGACTTATAACAGAAGAGGAAGATGTCTAAATGGAGGTAGAGGGAAAAGAAGAAGGCGATAAATAAGGGTATTGAAAGCAGAAAAGAGGACTATTTGGCTGCAGAAGGGGGCTCAACAAATGGGGGAGATGATCACATGATTTCTGTCCTTAAGTCTGTTTATATGTAATATTAGAATTTATTAACTTGCTTATGCTGAACCATCCTTGCAACGATGAGGTGAAACCTGCTTGATATACTATATGATCTTAATGTTTCTTAGATTCAGTTTACAACATTTTGTTAAGAATTTTGTGTCTATACTGATCAGGGAAATTAGTCTATCATTTCCTTTTTATTGTGCTGTATAATTATCCTGTTTTTGTATCAACATAACATGGGCTTCATTAAATGAAGTTGGCAGTATTCTTTCCCTTTCAATTTTTTTTACTTGTTTTTTAAATACTTTTATTGATGATTCGTGTATTACATAATCTTTTAGTCGAATTTAGACACATTCCCCTCTCCCTGCCCCCCACCCCACCCCAGTTCATTCCTTCTGCCATACATGTCTTGCATCTTTCTCTCAGTCTTTCCAAAGTTTTTCACTGCAGAGACTTGTTGTTTTGAGCAGAATTTAACTGTATCAGTCAGTTTTTTGACCCAGTCTTTATGTTGTTGTTGTCCCCTCCCCTTTGTATTGCTTCAACATATGCCTATAAAACCATCACATATGTATCAAAATTATAACCTCAGAGGAGAATAAACTGTATGTTAATTCCAAAATATTTTAGGCATTCACATTTTTCCTCTTTAATTTTATATTACTCTAAAATATGAATACGTACTTTCCACCCATATACACTAACTACAGAGTCTAAAAATAATTCAATTCTAGAGCCTGTTAAGAGATTCACATTATAACAGCACAGTTGCTTTCAGATAAAAAGAAATATAACAATAATGTTGTTCAGCTTGCTTTTCAACTGGGGATTTGGTGTTAGCATCCACAAATGAGGGAAACCATTCCATGTTTGTTTTTCTGGGACTGTGTTACTTCACTTAGCATAGTAGCTTCAAGTTCCATCCATTTACTTGCAAAGTTCATGATGTCATTTTTCTTTACTGCTGAATAGAACTCTATTGTGTTGATGTACCACATTTTTTTATCCACTTGTCAGTTGAGGGGCATTTGGGTTGGTTCCAGCTCTTTGCTCTTGTGAAGAAAACTGCAATAAACATAGATGTGCATGTATCTTTGAAGTAGGATGAGTCTTGTGGGAATATACCCAGGAGTGGTATGACTGGTTCAGGAGGTAAGTATGGTTTCTCTTGTTATTGATTTCTCTTTTCCCTAGTATGATCTAATAATAAAGGAAATAGCTTCAACCAGTTTATATTTTGAATATTTTCTTTGTGACTTAGAATGTGATTTATCTTAGAGAAGATTCCATGGACTGCTGAGAAGAATGCATACTCCTATCTATCTATCTATCTATCTATCTATCTATCTATCCATTTATCTATATCCGTCAAGTTCATTTGAACTATGGTGTAGTTTAACTCTGAAATGCCTATTGATTTTTACTTTGGATGACCTATCTGAAGTTGAGAATGGGGTATTGAAGTGATCTGACCTTTTATGCTTACTAGTGTTTATTTTATGGCATGGGGAATCAAAATAGTTAATACATATGTATTTATAATTATTATATTTTCTTAATGAACTCTTCCCTTTATTAGTATGTAGCATCTTCTTTATTCTGACTAACTCTGGCTGAAATCTACTTTATCAGGTATCACTATATTAGCTTATTTTTTGGCTTGTATTTGCTTGATAAATTGAGACCTATCCTTTGACGCTCAGTCTGTGGGTATCTTTGTCAGTGAGGTGTGTTTTTCACACAAAGATAGTTTAGGGAATAATTAAGTGAACCTTGTTTTTTAAAGCATTTTATTTTTATTATTATATACATGTCTCTGTGTATTTGCCTGTATGCATGTAAGTTTACCCATGTTGTGAAATGCCTGTGGAGGTAAGAACAGGGCATCAGATCTCCTAGAAATGGAGTTAATGAACTGTTGTGCCCATGTTGGTGCTGGGAATCAAATCCGGGTCCCTTGGAAGAGTAGTCAATGCTCTTAACCACTGAGCTTCTCTCCAGCCTTTGGATCTTGTTTTTTACTTCAGTTGGTTGATCTGTGTCTTTATTGGCATGTTGTTACTACTAACATTATTGAGCAAGGTCTATTAACTGCTATGATTTCGTTGATTGATTTTCTCGTTGTTTGGACTGCAGTATGCTCTTTTCTCTCTCTCTCCTATTAGTTTCAGGGTTTTTTTCTTTTTTTGGTTTATTGGGTTAGGCAGGATACATTCCTTCTCAACTGCTTGTTCACTCTGCTCATGAAATTTATTCTTCCCTGTGTTTTTGCAATTGAAACTACTGCTTTATCCTCTGTGTATAAATAGTGTTATTCAAAATACCTTCTACAGTGCTGGGCTGATGGTCATGAACCACCATAATTATTACTATGCTTATCTTGAAGTGTCCTTATTTTTCCATCAATTTTAAAAGATAGCTTTGTTGGATATTGAAATTGTGGATGGCAGTTTACTCGTGGGCCTTGAAACATATTATTCCATGCTTTTAGTGTTGCTTATGAGAAATCTGATCTTAATCTACTGCATTTGGTTTTGTGAGTAGGCACTTTCTATTGCAGCTTCTTTATTTTATTTATTTTTTATTGAAGTTTTTATTTCATACAACATTTCTTAATCAAATTTAGATGCCTTCCTTGGACCCCACCTCACCAGAATTCATGCATTCTTCCATACATGCCCTGCATCATTTTCTCAGGCTTTTAAAAAGTATTCAATGCAGAAGTTTACTGTTTTGAACAGAAGTTTACTGTTTCAGTCAGACCCAGTCTTTTTTGTTGTTGTTCCTTCCGATCTGTATCACTTTAAAATATGCCTATATACATGCCACACAAATACCAAAATTATGAGTCTGAAAATAAACTATAGGTTACTTCCAAAACATGTTTAGGAATTCATATTGTGACAGTAGATTTGCATATATGTATATATACATATTTAAAGTATTTTGCATTCCATCATTACATAGTAGGTTGATGAGTAATATCAGGTATTATATTTACTAAAAAAGTTTGCCTTACAAATAGGGATTTGGTGCTAGGATCCACAAATGAGGGATACCATACATCGTTTGATTTTCTGGGACTGTGTTACTTCACTTAGCATAATGGCTTCTAGTTCCATCCATTTAGCTGCAAAGTTCATGATGTCGTCTTTCTTTACTACTATTGCAGCTTTTTATACTGTTTATTTTCGTTGTATTTTTGACATCTTGGAGATCTCAAATATGCCATGGGAGGGTCTTATCTTGTCATGTGTATCTTTTGTTTGGATTTTCAATTCTTTCTCTAGATTTGGAAAAGTTGCAGCTCTTATTTCATTAAATAGAGACTCCATGCCTTACTTTTTACCTTAACTCCTTGACTGTTTGGGTTTTTAGATTTGGTACCTTGAGTTGCTGGATGTTCAGTTATGCTCATTTAGTTTTTCTCCTCTGTTGATGTTGGGATATAGCAGAACCTTAGTTTGTCCTCCATCCTTGATATTCTTTCTTCTCTTTGAATGTACTTGTGATACATTCTACTGTGCTTTTGATTCAATTCATTAGGATTTATTTATAACATTTCTATTTTATTACATTTTTGTACATTTCATATAATAGTTCTTAATCAAATTTAGACCTCCTCCTCCATCCATATCTCCCCTATAATACCCTCTAAGCCAGATTTCATGCATTCTGTCATATATGTTAAGGCCTATCCAGTCAAGCATTTTGCATGCTGATATCCTTCTCTGTAAGTTCATCCATAGGAGTCTAGTTAGTCCATCTAGAGTCACTCCCTTAAAGAAGATCAACTCTCCCTCACTCCACCTCAATCAGTGGCCAATAGTTCCTTGGCTAAGATCGGGACCTACTGCCCATTTCTCCAGTTTCATGCTGGGTTTTTGTCTGATTGCATTAGCCTGGGTCTTGTGCCTGCTGTCACTATGGTTGCAAGTTCCATGAGCAAGTTCCTCAGACGCCAGAAAGCCTCTGTTGCCTTGGCTCTTAGAATCTTTCCACCCCTTCCTCTGCAATGGTCCCTGAGCAATGAGTGGGTGAGGTTTAATATAGGAGACCTATCCAGGAACATACACTTTGAAGCCTCTTGTTCTCTACATCTTGGCCATTTGTGGCCTTCTTCATGTATTGATCTCTGTTGTATGAGGAAGCTTTGCTTATGAGGGTTGAGGGGTGTATTATATAGTCAGATAAAATGCACCAAAACATGCAGCTAAATTACATATAATCTAGTTTTCAGTGTATGGTATTTTAGTTCCTTTTATTTTATGAGAAAATTTTCTTGACCAGTCATTTGACTATAAACATTCTTACCACTGTTATTTTGATGTGCCTTCCGACCCCAAATTGTATATGTGATGCAATTTGTTGACTCTGATATGGTTCAGCTGCTACAACTGAGTGATTAAGGGTCTTTAATCATGTGTAATTTCCATGGCCTCAACAGTTAACGACTGCCATTTGTTTTGAGGTTGAAGTCAATTATACTTTTAATTCTATGAGATTATTCTGGGACCCTCCTCTTTTATATTTTGCTGTATAATAAAATAATTTGTGTAAAGGAGACTGTTCTAATTTGTCTTCAATTGCTGTGACAAAACACACTGGCCAAAACCAACTTGGGGAAGAAAGGGTTTATTTGGCTCACATCTCCTGCATCACAGTTCATCACTGAGGGAGCCCACCATAGGAACTCAGGGCAGGAACCTGCAGGCAGGAGCTGAGACACAGGTCATGGCTTGTTCCTCTGGCCCATGCCCAGCCTGCTTTCTTATACCATACACAACAACCTGCCAGGGGTGGCACCACCCATAGTGGGCTGGGCCCTCCCACATTGCTCAACAATCAAGACAATACTCTACAGACGTGGCCACAGGCCAGTCCAATGGAGCCAATTCCCCAGTTGAGGCTCCCTCAACCCAGGTGTGTCAAGTTGACACTAAAGCTATCCAGTACAGAGACCTTAAAAATACTAATAGGACAACATCAACATTGTCTAAATAAAGATAGGAAAGGGGGAATCAGAAAGGACCAAAAAACATAAATAAATAAAAATATTTCCCGGTAGTGATATGAAAATAAAATTGGATAAATGTATAAAGAGTAATAATAAATAAAAGTTAAAAGTTTAAAAATATAAAGTAAAAATATAGTGAAAAGGAAAAAAGGGAAACAGAAGCTAAAACATAAGGGATAAGGGAGAAAAAGAAAAAAGAGAATGAAAGAAATAAAAGACAAGAGAAAGAGAAAAATAGAAAGAGAAAAGAAGAAAGAGAAAAAGTAGAAAGAGAAAAGAAGAGAGAAACAAAGAAAGAGGAGAGAAAGAAAGGAGAAAGAAGAAAAGATAAGAAAGAAGGAAAGAAAAAAGAGACAAACCTCTTCTGGAGACTTTGAAGAGGAGCCTCCCAGGTTCAGGCCAGGGAGAGGACCTGAACCTGTGGCCTCTTGACTTTCTGATGTTTTACACTAGTGGTGAGCATGTATTTGGCAAGTGTCTTGTGTCTGCCAGAGTCATCCTTGATCCAGGAGCCTCCCTTCTCTGCAGCTAGACTCTTCTCCTGGCCACACGTCTTACCCTCCTGTTCTCCTGACACCGGGGATCATATTCCCCTGGGGTGGCAAGCATTCCAGTAGGGAGGTGTCTCCCAAGTATGCTGGCAGTGGGGAAAGCAGTCACGGCACTGAGGTCTGTACAAGCAGAGGACCTCTCCTCCTACTTTCAAAACCCACTAAGAATTAACTGCACTGTTGAAGGGATACAGCTGTGGATAGGAAGGAACTGACCGGTACTTTGGAGTTCTGAGTCTACAGCAGTGACGTGCACAGCAGACAGCTGGCTTGGAAGATTTATCCACTGACACTGACTGATCTCAGTCTCAGGGATATCAAACTCCAGAATTGTTCTCAGTTGTTGTGACTGATCCCAGACACTGAGTGTGGTACTACCTTGATGATACACTACACTGTCCCAGCCAAGCCTCTGCCTTTTGCATTTTTGGGCTTGTCTATGTAGAACTTCTACCCTCTACAATGATCTCCCAGGACTAACTCTCTTCTTAAATATTTTTATTGTAGTTTTGTGCATTTCATACAGCATTTCTCAGTCCAATTTAGACTCATTCCCCTTTCCATGCCCCCCACCCCTCACAACTGAGGAAGTAAAGATGGCTGAGAAACACCTTAAAGTGTTCAACATCACTAATAATTAAGGAAATACAAGTTAAAACCACTTTAAGATATCATCTCACTCTGATAAAACTGGTTAGAATCAAGAAAACAAAAGATACCAAATGCTGGAGAGGTTGTAGGGAAAGGGGAACACTCATCCACTGCTGGTGGGAATGCAAACTTGTACAACCACTATGGAAAGCAGTATGGAGAACTCTCAAAAGACTCAAAACGAGCCTACCACCTGACCCAGCCATACCACTCCTGGGTATATACCCACAAGATTCATCCTACTGCAGAGATACATGCACATCCATGTTTATTGCAGCTCTTTTCACAATAGCAAAGAGCCAAAAGCAACCCAAGTGCCCCTCAACCCACGAGCAGATAGAGAAAATGTGGTACATCTACACAATGGAGTTCTATGCAGTGGTAAAGAAAGATGACATCAGGAACTTTTCAGGTAAATGGATAGAACTAGAAGCCATTATACTAAGTGAAGTAACACAGTCCCAGAAAAACAAAAGACGAATGGTATCCCTCATTTGTGGATGCTAGTGCCAACGCCAACCTTAGTTGTAAGGCAAACTGAGCAATGTTAATGTTATATTTCTTTATATCTGAAAGTAACTGTGCTCTTATAATCCCTTAATGGGTTCTAGAATTAACCTACCACTGATTTTCAGACTTTGTAATTTTGGTATATGAGTGGAGGATGACTGGTGCGTATGTATCCATATTTTAGAGGAATATAAAATTAAAAGAGAAAAATGTGAATTCCCCAATATGATTTGGAATTAACATACAGTTTACTTACAGATGTCACAATTATGGTATATGTGTGACATAAATTTTGGAACAATACAAATTGGAGGGAACAACAAAAACAACAAAGGGACTGGGACAAAGAACTGACTGAAATAGTAAACTTCTGCCCAAAACAATAAACCTCTAAAAAAACCCAAACCAAAACAAAACAAAAAACCCCACAAACTTTAAAAAGACTCTCATCTTGTGAAGAGAGCTGAAATAAACATGGCTGTGCATGTATCTCTGTGGTGGGGTGAGTCTTAGGGGTACATGCCTAGGAGTGGTATGGCTGGGTCAGGTGGCAAGTTCATTCCAAGTCTTCCAAGGGTTCTCCACACTGCTTTCCATAGTGGCTGCACGAGTTTACATTCCCACCAGCAGTGGATGAGTGTTCCCCTTTCCTCACAACCTCTCCAGCACTTGGTATCATTTGTTTTCTTTTTTTTTTAATTTTATTTATTTTTGAATGTGTATGAATGTACTGTCTGCATGTAGGTTTGTGCACCCGTGTCGTGCAATGCCGCGGAGGTCAGAAGAGGGTCTCGGATTCCCCTGGAACTGGAGTTCTCCTGGAATTGGAGTTACAGACGGTTCTTAGTCACCATGTGGGTGCTGGGGATCGAACCCGGGTCCTCTGCAAGAGCAGTCGGTGCTCTTAACCGCTAGGCCATCTCTCCAACCCCTCATTTGTTTTCTTGATCCTAGCCAGTCTTATTGGAGTAAGATGATATCTTAAAGTGGTTTTGATTTGCATTTCCTTAATGATTAGTGATGTTGAACACTTCTTGAGATGTTTCTCAGCCATCTCTAACTCCTCACTTGTGAAGTCTCTGTTCAGCTCTTTGCTCCATCCATTGAGTGGGTCATTTGTTTCAGCTCTCTTCACAATAGCAAAGAGCTGGAACCAACCCAAATGCCCCTCAACTGATTAGTGGATAGAGAAAATGTGGTACATCTATACCATGGAGTTCTATGCAGCAGTAAAGAAAGAAGACATCATGAGCTTTGCAGGAAAATGGCTGGAGCTAGAGGACATCATGCTGAGTGAAGTAAGAGTCCCAGAAAAACAAATGAAGAATGGTATCCCTCATCTGTGGATGCTAGTGCCAATTATCCAGTTGTAAGTATTTCCTGTGCATGGCCCCTTGAGCTTTTGTCCAAAGCAGTTGGGAGTGATGCATATTGGAAACAAGAACAAGAACAAGAACAACAACAACAACAACAACAACAACAGAAAGGACTGCATCAAAGAACTGACTGAAACAGTGAACTTCTGCTCAAAACAGTCAACTTCCCCATGGAGAATATTGAGAAAGACTGAGAAAGAGATGAATAGCATGTTTGGCAGAATGCATGAGCTCTGGAGGGGTGGGGGGATGGGGGGACATGGGTATAGATTTGATAAAAAATATATGTATAACTAAATAAATTTTAAAAAATGTAAAAAAAAAAAAAAGACCCTCATCTTAATGGCTGAAGCAGCTTGAATTCAGGCTCTGCAACTTTTGATTGTTCTCTGTTCTCATGCCCCCAGGGTAGGCTTTAAGCTACAATTTCCATCTTAACACTGCACTCAGCTGTGCGTATTTGGCTATATTTACAGTGTCACCCATGAGTTCCCTCCCATCGAGAGAGTTTTAAGTCCAATTAGATAGCCATTGATTAACCCTTAGATAAAAGTGCCACTACTCCAGGAGTAGAGGACTAGAGAGAGTTTGCTGTGCCAGTCATTGTGGTTATTAGGCTTTATACCTGGGTTGGGCCATTGATTCATTTTTCTCCCTCAGTTGCTTGCATAGTTTCCTCTAGACCTATGAGAGCTAATCCTCAGGAAGGAGGCTTCTAGGTCAGTTCCAGTTCTGTTGCTCCAAGTCCTGGGTACAAAGCATATCCTGTCTGCAGCAGTAGGGTCTGATAGATCCTAGAGAAAACCCTACCTCAGTCATATTGCTAGACAAATGGAATTTCTTACTATATACTAAATATGGATCCTTATATTTACAGACAAGTATATCATATACCACTCATCAAAGAAGCTCTTTTTGCCACAGAGAAGGGCTATTTCAGAGTTCCACAACTGGTCATACACATATATGTGTGAGAGATCCCCAGCCCTAAGTAACACATCTACAGAGGAAACTCTACACCTAAGGCTCATGGAACATAGCAGAATGGAGAGTAGAGAGAATACTAATGCATCCTTCAACTCTTGCCCTCACCACTGAAGCTTCCTCATACAAAAGAGTGTAATGCACACAGCAGGCCACAACTGGCCAAAATATACACAATGAGCCACTGCAGAGTGGAGTTCCCTGGACAGGCTTCCTATATATTAAACCTTACACACTTCATGACTCAGAGACCATTACAGAAGAGAGCAGAAAGGCTCTAAGAGCCAGGGTTGTATGAACATAAACAGAGACTTTCAGGCCTCTGGGAACTTGCTCATATGAACTTACAGCAATGGTGACTGCATCCACAAGACCATGCAAACTCAATCAGACAAAAACCCATTATGGAACTGGAGAAATGGGCAGCAGGCCCCAAGCCTAGGCCAAGAACTATTGGCAACTGATTACTGCAGGGTAAGGGAGAGTAGATCACTAGGGGAGTGATTCTAGATAGGGTGACTAGACTCCAGTAGATGAACTTACACTGAGGAACATCTGGGTACAAACACTTGACTTTAACATATATTGACAATGCAGAAAATCTGGTGGTAGGGGCTTCAGGGAGCTGCAGATGGGGAAGAGGGTTCTAAATTTGATTAAGATGTATAATATGAAATGCACACAAACTCTCTAAAAATATTTTTTAAAAGATTGTCCTCAGCCTCAGCCATCTAGGCTGGGGGAACCCCTCTCTTTTCCTGAACTAGGTAAGTCATTCTGTCAGCAACTGGGTTTGAGGCTTGTGAGATAAGGAGGTTTGTCCTGAGGGGAGGACTGCCAGTTTCTTTTGACCAGGGATGCCTGAGTTACCTTTAAATGAGGTTTTGCTTCCCACCAGGTAGTGGGAGAAGGACTACTGAAGCTGTGTTCTGCTTGCCTTTCCTGTCGGGCATTTCATTCTTTCTCTGTACTCGTCAGCTGTCTTAAGACTCCTCTTGTAGATTTCCAAAGCTCTTCCTCTCTGTAGAATAGTACATATATATATATATATAT
>VZQC01014352.1:2437710-2482442 GCA_009823505.1 Rhizomys pruinosus | reverse complement strand
TTTTTTTTTTTTTTTTCTTATCCTGATAGTGGCCCTTCACAAGGCCATGTGAAGAAGGCTTTTAGTTCTCTATCTTATCCAAGTGTTTTATTTTTTTTTAAAAAAACACAATAATAGCCATATCTAACAACAAGCCTCACATTACCATAATTTCAAAAATAGCAATGAATGTTGGTGATATTTTGAGATACCTTCAACCCATAAAACATGACCTGCAGCTTCAACTGGTGAATGTGTCACTGTATAACCATTCTGGGTCACTGTGCATGTTTATAGTAGACATGCTAAGCTTGGCTAGAGGCTAGTGGGAATAAAACTGTAATTTGGTTGTGTT
This sequence comes from Rhizomys pruinosus, assembly GCA_009823505.1. Taxonomy (NCBI): domain Eukaryota; kingdom Metazoa; phylum Chordata; class Mammalia; order Rodentia; family Spalacidae; genus Rhizomys; species Rhizomys pruinosus. Next base: position 2,482,108 of record VZQC01014352.1, on the reverse strand, counting down.
TCAAGTTTATGAATACCCATATGTTAGTCTATTCAGCCCGCCACAACAAAATACTACAGACTAGGTGGCTTATAAACAATGGAAATTCCTTTCCTGTACTCTGGAAGCTAACTTCAAAAACATAAGAATGGTGAACAGCATGTGCGATGTGGGCCTGTGGCTGTTCTGCAGATGGCAGGAACCTTCTGTCTTCACGTGGTGAAACTAGTCAGGGATCTCTCTGAGGTTGGTTAGCTGCACAAACCCCAATCATGAGAGTTCCACGTTCTTGGCTCTGCTGCTTCGCAGAGGCCCGGACACTCTCCTTAGAATTCCAACACATGGATTTGGGGGGGCACAGACATTTAATTGACAACATCTGGGTTAAGATCTTCTAAGAAACCCTTACGAACAGCAATTCTCACATTACAGTATGCCTGAGAATCACCCCCAAATCTTATTAAAACACAGAGTCCTGGGCCTCATCCCAGTGTCTGGATTGGATGGTCTGGAACGGTGCCGGATAAACATACATTTCTGCAAGTTCCCAGCGACAGTGGTGCTGTTGTCCAAACTTTGAGAAAACAGTATCAAAAGAAAGCCTGTCACATGGACAACCATGAAAAGGGGGTCATGTCCTCCCCTGAAATTGCAGACTCCATGTGTTCCCATCTGGTTTTCAGACAGGGTGGACAGAATCCAGATGGATATGGGTATTGATATTACCGCACAGCTGAAATCTCCCTCCATGTCAAAGGGGTCTTTCTCTTCAGCTAACTTCTCTAAGCCTCTCTGTTATATACTAAGCTCTTAGGACTACATGATATATCCTTGCAAACCTTCCTTTCCTGTGATTACTTCCCCTGGCTATAGCTAGGGCATATACTCTATATAAATGTGGCCCTTTAGTAATGCTGTCACCATCACCTGCCTTCTGCATTGAAGGTTTTGTGGTATACGCCTGCATTATGCCATCTGCAAATCCATAAAGTTCAACCAGTCAAACATACTATGTGTTCATTTTCACACAAACTAAGTGCAGCTAGCTCTTGTTGACATGTTCATGTTATAAGAGTCAGAAAACTTAAACTGCTGTAAATTTGAATTGGGATGTACTGGCTCAGATTTGTGTGTGTGTGTTCTAGTGTGATTTGATGCTGAGGTTGCTGGCACCATCAGGCCCCTGTTCCCTGTCGCTTCACTTTCCTGTGTTTTGTTATTCTTTATGCACTCCATTTGTCCATAGTGTGGGATCTTATTTTACTAAGAGAAAAGGCCATGCTGTTCTAGAATATACCTTTCAGATTCCTGCTACCCAGAGGAAGACTTCAACCTCTTCGTGTCGCTCTCTCTAAAGTACGTGGAAACTTCCCTCTCAGAAATATCTAGAAAATGCTTCTTACATCTTACCTGTCTGGATCTCATCCTCACAGGCGACAGTGTCGCCCTGCCATAGTGGGATGAAAACAGGTCCAAATGAAACCAGCATGCTGTTACCAATAGGAAAAAGAATGGATGCAATTGGGAAAATTGAAATGAGCAAATGTGTACTATAATAGCTTTATAGGTTCATATTACTACTTAAGCAAGCAAACATTAGTGGGTTAAACAACTTACATGGTCCCAAAGAAAAGCACTGACAAAAGCACTGACCAGAGTCCTTGCACCAGACATGCATGGGTATAAAAAGCTGTGATTTGTTTTTTTTTTTTTTTTGGTCTTTTCGAGACAGGATTTCCCTGTAGCCCCAGCTGTCCTGGAACTCACTCTGTAGACCAGGCTGGCCTTGAACTCACAAAGATCCGCCTGCCTCTGCCTCCCAAGTGCTACAATAAGGCGTGCGCCACCACGCCTGGCAAAGCTGTGACTTTTAAAAAGCTCTATGATTGTATTCAGGGCTGAAGACTTGTCGACTGAAGTCAGCAGACCTGAAGTTCATCTCTGTGGACCAGCCAACACTTTATTTATTAATTTTTTTTTATTTATTTCTGTATGTGTATGAATGTACTGTCTGCATGCAAATTTGTGCACCCGTGTTGTGCAATGCAGCAGTCAGAAGAGGGTGTTGGACTCCCCTGGAACTGGAGTTCTCCTGGAATTGGAGTTTCAGACGGTTCTCGGCTGCCATGTGGGATGCTGGGGATCGAACCCGGGTCCTCTGTAAGAGTGGCCGGTGCTCTTAACTGCTAGGCCATCTCTCCAGGCCCAGCCAACGCTTTAAATCAAGTGACAACAGAGTCCTTCTAAGGGTTGAGCTAGCTTCCAGACTGTCCCCAATCTAATCCTTTCGTGTCTGAGCATGTGTGTGTCACGTTCGAGCATGTGTGTTGTGTTTGAGTATGTGTGTCATATTTGATGTATGTGTTTGTGTTTTGAGTCAGGATACCCATTGACTTTTCCAATCATTTGAATTTATGCCAATTTCTATTTTTCAGTCCTTTGTAGCAGACTATACGTGTTTAGCCAAGAGACATTTAAGGATTTCGCCTTTGTTCTTCTGAGTTTCAGGACTGCACTCTGCCACCTGTTGAGCCATTTCCCCATTCCTCTCAGTTGTTTCGCTTTGTTTTCTTTTCACTTATTTTTCGTATTTTATACTGTCATTTGTGACAGGGTCTCATGTATCCCAGCCTGGCCTGAAACTTGCTTTGTATCCGAGGATGGCCTTGAACTTCTGATGTTTCTGCTTATGTTTCCCAAGTGCTGGGATTATAGGTGTGTGCCACGTGCCCAGTACATATGGTTCTAGGGATCGAGCCTAGAGTTTTCTGTATGGTGAGCTAGTACACAACCAAATGAGTTACATCCCAGCCACTCTACCAATTTATTTTCAGAACTTCTAAGGACATTTTTAAAGCCATTAATATTAAGTATAACTAATTTGCCAATATTAAAAGTCTCAAATTTCTGAAGCCTTTGACAAAGGTTAACTCAAAGGTTCGTCCTTCTAATGTGGTATAACAGAAACAAGAGAGATTCTGAACCTAGCTAGCTGTTATTTTTTACATAGATTGATTCTCTGCCTCTATCTCTTTGTCTCTCTCTCTCTCTCTCTCTCTCTCTCTCTCTCTCTCTCTCTCTCCCTCTCTGTGTGTGCGAGTATACAGAGGTTAGAGGACAACCCATTGAACTTGGTTCTCTCCTTCTACCTGTGGGTCCCAAAGACTGAACTCAGATTGTCAGGCTTGATGACAAGTGTCTAAGAGCTGGGTCTTTCTACTAGTTCCTCAATCTAGCTTTAAGCACTGATTCCACTGTCAATTTACTGTGTGATTCTGAGTAAGTGCCTGCCTCTCTGAGCCCTCTACCATTCATTAGAAGAGGCCAGGGTGTGCATAATGTTTGGCTCACAGAAACAACATAGTACATTTTAGTTCTTCTTTCTAATGTTGGAAATGCAGACATCACTCAGCAACTAGGGGTGCTGATTTCTGGGACTCTTCATCTTCCCCACACTACTACTTAACTTAGCCACACGCCAAGCTAAACTCAAGCCATTCCTGTTCTCTGTCCAGAATCTTCTTCATTTTCTTCATGTATGTATGGAAATCAAACAGAATTTGTTTCCTGAACAATTTCTCTCCCATTTTCATATATACTCAAGTAACTCAAATCAGCTGAGTTATTTCAGCCTATTTTAAACTCTGACATGACACCTGACGAGGGATGTTGATTGGTCAGTTGGATAGAGAATTCAGTAACATTTGTCAGTGGAAACAGAAACCTTTGGTGTTTCCCATCCTCTGCTGGCCTCTAGTACCTTTCTCTACCATCTCTGAGCCACACACAGAGTCCCTCTATCCCGTTCTATTTCAAACATGTTTAAGGAGGAAGACCATCCCCTTACCACCATGGATGATGTAACATTCTACTGACAGCCTCTTCCCTTGAAAATGAAGGAACAAAGGCTAGCTGCCCTTCTCCACTGGTGCTAAGAAAGATCGGAACACGATTCCTGATGGCGGGTCCCCTCTCCCCTTCATCGTGGTTCCTTTTGGTTCCTGGTAATGGCCTCTGGAGCACAGGGCTTAGAATTGGCTCACTTGCCTTAACTTGCTATCCGAACTTCATGCAAAATGAGTTCAGAATCAAAACTGTAGCTGAAGGTCAGGGTAATGGAAATGCTTGCTCTCCTGTCTCACCCTCTACTGTTGATCAGCATGAGGAGAAATGAATTTATCCTGGACCATCTGATTTTCATGATGCTGTTGTGGTTACCATGAAGAACTTTCTTTTTTTTTTCACAGAAGGCTGAAAATTGGTTGATTATTGCCTCAAGTACCTTTCCAAGTCTTTTTAGTAAGAATCACGAAGGGTAATTCCTTTCACTTGTTATTAATTTTCTTGCAGGTTGTTTGTATTCGCCAGTCTTCAGAGGGTTTGTGCTCTATAGACTTTTATAACAAAATAGAAAACTCAGTTCTCCTCAGCTACTCGCTTGTCTCCAATGGACAAGTGCGAACATTACAAAGTATGTCACTTCTATTTTTTAAATACCTTCCAAAGCATTTTCTTCATCCTTTTAATTTTAATGCCTACTTTGGGTCATTGGTATCTCTCTTTTCTTTAAATAGCTGAAAATTGATCTTCTTCCCCTAAAACTCCCCTTAACTCAGTGCATCATCTACTATATGGTAGATAAAAGAAACAAAAGACTTAATTAAAATCCAAACAGGGAAAGAACAAAAATCCCCGGAAATAAAACAAAGTAAACATAACGCAAAAGATAAACATGAGCACAAGGTAAACAAACAAGAGGAAACAAACGCATAAGCAAGGACTAATAATGAGCCATACCGGAAAACCACAGCAGAAGACTCCTAGTTTGCCTTGTGCCTGACAGCTTTAGTGTCAACCTGATACTTCTGGGTTGAGGGAGCCTCCGATGGGGAATTGCCTCCATTGGAGTGGCCTGTGGGCATGTCTATGCTGTATGTTCTTGATTGTTGCGTGAGGTGGGAAGACCCAGCCCACTGTGGGCAGAGCCACCCCTTGGCAGTTTGTTCTATATTATATAAGAAAGAAGACTAAGCATGAGCCAGGGAATCAAGCCAATAAGCAGTGTTCCTCCTTGGCCTGTGCTTCAGCTCCTGCCTCCAGGTTTCTGTCCTGAGTTCTACCTTGCACTCCCTCAGTGATGAACGTGACCCAGGAGATGTAAGACGAATAAACCCTTTCCTCTCCAAGTTGCTATTGGTCAGAGTGTTTTGTCACAGTAATTGAAAACAAACTACAACACCCCTCCTGGATAAGGTGAGAATTTTCTGCCATGGAAAACAACATCTTCAGTGTCCCGTCTGTATACCTGAATACATACCATTCTCTTCCCATTTACAAAGGTAGAGTGATGCCACAGATATATTGTTCAAGTTTCTAATACAACAAACAACTAAGAAAATTAAACAACAGGGGCTCTTCTGTTGGCCTACTGGTCCCAACAGCTCTCTAGTACTTGGGACATAAGGCAGCAAAAGGAGTGCTCAGCAGGGGACGACCCAAGCTAGGTAAATCATTCTCTTTGGTCCAATTAGCTGATTCTTTTCGTTCAGCTTTTTATGATTTACTCAAGTAGAAGTCTCTCATAGAAACTGGTTTTCTTGCTTCTATAACTGTGCCATTATTTGATCCATTTTAATTTGATAGAAACGAGGGATGGTGGAGAAGCAGGCAGGAGATGGCTGGAGATGGGTGAGAAAATAAAAAGTGAATCTCAGTGGCTCCATCATTTTGCTCTAGATTCATTCAATGACACAGAAGTCTCCATTTTGATCTACAGAATGTGACATTTAGTGAATACAAGAAAAATCTAGGTCAGTGAATTAGAAAAGAGGTTGGAAATAGCCTCTTTCTGCCTGTCAATTTAGGGGACATGAGGCCCCTGATCTGCCCCATCTGCAGGAGCCTTGCTAACCCCTGACTGCAGTTGGTGTACCCTGCTGGGCTGTTGAGGTCAGCTCAGGGTAAAGAGATCTCATGATATCAGTTGACACTCAGAGCCTAACTACTGGACAGCACTGACTCCCACAGACTCAGATGGAAATTGGTTAAACAGGTGCATGTCAAAGTTAGTATTAAAACAGCTTAGCCCTTTATTTAATGAGCCGGTGACCTCATTTTATATTACCTCATTAATCCTTTAAGATTGTAACATGGTTCTACTTTGAGTGCGATAAAGGCAAAGGTTGCTATGAAGATGATAAACACAAAATCCCCCTGAGGTTTGGAAGAAGAAAGCCTTAGAGAAGCCCAGGGCATAGAGCCAGCTCAGCCCTCCATTGGACTTCAGCTTGCCATCTCTTCTTGGCTGCTGTAAACACCCAGCTTAGCAGCAAGTTGGGAGGGAAAATCCCAGCAGGGCCTGGCCTGCACCCAAGGGAATGGCCTTGAGTCTTTTGGCCTGGCATTCCTTCTGGCTCAGTTTGCCTTAGAAATGCACAAAACTGCTTTTTGTTCCTGTGTGATCCCACTGGGCACCCTGGCAGCCTTGTCCAGTTTCCCTCACCAGCCTTCTCAACTGCCAAGTCTTTAAGTCGTCCTTCCCTCAGGGTCTCAGGTCCACGCTTTAGTCACTGCTTTTGAAAGTTGTCTGGGTCCTCTCCAGATTAACTCATGAGAAAGATGGCTCAGCACCCTAGGGCTTTCCAGGGGCACTCAGCATCTTGTGACCTGCCTGAGATGACAGGAAGAAAGGGCAAAGGCAAAAAGGCTATCTGCCATGTGAGTTGACTGACCATCCTTGATGGGGACCTGAGCAGCCCTGGTGGGGACCCGAGCCTTTGTGACATCCCCTTGGCATGGCTCAGCTTCGTGCTGCCTGGGACTTTGTCCAGAGTTCCTTTCAGGTTCAAAAGCAAGTCCTACTTCATGCCAAGGAGGAGCCTATTGCCTTTCAGACCTGCTTTGAACTATAAATAAGGCAAGTGCTCAAGATTAGCCGCAATGCTTGTCGTAAGGTTATTTGCATCCCGGCCTCTATTTGAATTCCCCTATGCCAACTTTTAGAAACCCCACAGGTTAGCAGGTCCACCTCCCAGTGCCCATGCATTAGCACTTAGCTTAAGTGAAACACACTGGTGAGTTGGCTCATGGCCTCCTTCCTTTGCTAATAGAAAGACTGAGGTAAAGAATGATATGCATTTACTTTTTGTACTGGCGATATTTTACATGGCTAGTCCTTGGAAATGGCTACTGCACTAGCTAAGATTTAGTAGAATGAGTAGTATAGGTAAACAGCTGTGGTAGACAATGAAGATACAAATGAAATAACTGTAGTTGTAGTGACAGAAATACAAGCTCAGTGCTTACTGAGTGATTGCAGTAGTTTGTCAGTCACTAGCCAAGCACATTCTGTTGTGTGCACAATGTGGTCTAGTGATCAAAGCAAGTTAGAAGGGTTTTTTTTTGTCTTTTTGAGACAGGGTCTCCCTATAGCCCCAGCTGGCCTGTAACTCCCTATGTAGACCAGGCTGGCCTTGAACTAGAAGAGATCTGCCTTCCTCTGCCTCCCAAGTGCTGGAATTAAAGGCCTGCGTCACCGTGCCTGGCTTATGTTAGAGTTTAGCGTTTTTTATCATCTTTCAATGAAGAAAAAAAAGGAGGACTGAAGCAATTAAATTATTTGAGCAAAGGTCTATGTCGGGTACCTGGGGCCTCTAACTCCAGTGTCAAACACTCTTTCTTCTCTTATCAAGTTGCCTCTATATTTAATTTCATGCAACAAAGAAATTCAGGAGAGTTAAAACTTAAATTAAAAAAAAAATTAAAGCAGTCTCACTTCCCTTATTTCATTGGAAAGCCATGGAGCCAATAAACTTCTAAATGTGAAACAGCATGCTACAAGTGAGGCTGCCTTCTAGTAGATTAAGGGCTATTCCACCATCATGATGTACTAAAAATAGAACGCTTAATGTACTCTCAGCTGCATTGTCAGGGTATTTCCTTTCCATGCTTTGCTTCTTGTTAGTCTAGAGATGTCATTGGCAATATAAAGAAGGCAAGACTCCTAGGGTTCACATGGGTTTAAAACTCCATGTCCTTCTTCACGGTATTTTTTTTCAATGTAGAAAGAACTGAGCTAGTTTATTTGGCTTCAAGGATTTAGAAATCTTAGATGAAGGTGTCGGTAAAACAGAAAGGGAAGAAGGAGCTTGAATGTTCATATGACCTGTGTTACCCTGAAAAGAATGTACCATTCTCATTTTAGCCAGAGGTGGGACAGCTCTGACCTCTAATAAGAACTGATTATTAGCTTAGCTATCTAGCCAAGATTTTAAAATCAATACACTTCTCTTGAGAGTTTCTTACTGCCACCTTTGTCCATCAGTAGGTTAGACTTGGAGATTTCTAAGTCTTTAAAATTATTTTCAGCCAGGCATGGTGGTGCATGCCTTTAATCCTAGCACTTGGGAGGCAGAGGAAGGCGGATCTCTGTGAGTTCAAGGCCCACCTGGTGTACAAAGTGAGCTCCAGGCCAGCTGGGACTAAAGGGAGACCCTGTCTCAAAAAGACAAAAAAATATTTTTGATTTATCTTTATTTTATATGTATGAGTGTTTTGCCTGCTGAGGGCAGAAGAGGATGTTTGGATCCCCTGAAACTAGAGTTATAGATGGTTGTTAGCTGTGAAGTAGATACTGGGAACTGAACTGGACTCCTATGTGAAAGCAGCCAGTTCTCTTACTGCTGAACTATCTCTGCGCCCCTTCTAAGTCTTGTTAAGATGCCCAGTTTCCAGAAAAATCAGGAACCACAGGCACTGTTGTCTCTGAAGAGGAGCAATGGCAGGAAAGGGAGATTGTCTAAGCCTTGCCTTGAGAATAATGCTGACCACATGACCACTCATTGAATTTTGTTATGAAAAAAATCTGAACCCATGGTATGGAAACTAAAGACCCAAAGCATATCAAACAGTTGTGTCAATTAAAGTTTCACACTGTGCAGGCATTTCTCTAAGTGATATATGTTGGTTTTCATGAGATTCTGATAAAAAGCTATGAACTATTCTCTCAAAATACCTCTTGTCTTTTTTTTTTCTTTCTTTTTTTGGTCTTTTCAAGACAGGGTCTCCCTATAGCTCCAGCTGCCCTGGAACTTGCTCTGTAGACCAGGCTGGCCTTGAACTCACAAAGATCCGCCTACCTCTGCCTCCCGAGTGCTAGGATTAAAGGTTTGCGCCACCAAGCCCGGCTCTCATAATCCCTCTTGTAACTACATCCATAGCTATGCAAGCCTCAAGGAGAGGGGTAAGATTCTATCAAGGCATGAACAGCACAAAGTGCCTTACACATACCTCTGTGGTGTAGGCTCATCATAGCATGTGCCCTGTAGATGCGATCAGTAGACAAGGCAAATGTACAGAGGAAGAGGCCATTGCTACTGTAGCTCAGCACACCCTGTTTTAGTGGAAACAAGTCTTATATAAGGATAAATATACTCTAAAGTAACACGAGTGTAAGCCAGTGACATAGACACAGATCCTTGTCAATTATTATGTACTGTGTGTGTTTGCACATTCTATACTTTGAATATGGCTCGAAATGCCATGGGTGTCTGTACACCAGCCTCAATATGAATACGAGTCATGTGTTGTGCTAGGACATCATGATGGATACAGTGCCATGAGGTGATGGGAATCCTTTTCACCTCCATCATACTCTTATGGTGCCGTTGTTGTATATGTGGTATATTGTTGATCAAAATGTCATTAGGTGGATCTTGACTATGTATAAAATACAACTGAGTCCCACAGAAGAATATAATCTCTCAGGTTAGAGTAGTTCCATCTCAGGGAAGATCAAACCATGATTAAATTCTAGGTACTTGGCCTTCAGGTACCATGGATCAGAGTATGCATTTACAATGTGTACCAGAGAGAGCCCAGGTCTACTGAATGTCAGGCGAAGAGCTAACGATTGCCTTCTTCCCTATGTGGCACCAAGAGGAGTGCTAAAGTCTCAGACTGATCTAGTGATCTGCACACTGAACCCTGGATCTGTGAGCTTCTTCCCATGTGGTCATTTGCTCATCCTGCTGGGCAGAGTCATTCTGGCCCTACCAAGATGTCAGCATGACTGAGCAGTCCTGTCATCCAGTTTCCCAGTACTTCCTCCTTTCAATAATCTTATGGGGTTCTAGATGCTTGACTTCAGGGAGCCTGACTGAGAGGACAGCTCATCAGCTGGCAGACGCTGGCAACAGAACTCTCTCCCTGAGAAGATGGACTTCTCTATTAGAACTAGTAAATCGCAGAGGCAGGTGGTTCGGCTTAAGTCTGGGGTTACCTGAGCCCTCCACATAGCCACCCCTCTCTAAAGTCACTCTAACTTCTTGTCATCATCGAGAAGAGTTTTCAGAAAAGACCTCCATTTAACCCGACCCCCAATCAGAAAACCTTCTGATAGCAGTCTGTATTTGAGGGGTTTTGAGTCAACAATCTCTGTTAGATCCCATTTTGAAGTGTTAGTGAGCTAATTCTTTTAAGCATCTCTCAGAACTGGACCTGTAACATGTCTATGACTTACCCAGGACCCATTGGCATCAAAGAATATTGCACTGAGCATCACCAGAGAGTGACACGATGGCTTGATCAGCTTTGCCCTGCATTCATTGTCAAGGATAAGGAGCCAGGGCAGCACAATCACTGAGGATATGGGCATTGTTGTAATACAGTCACTTTTCTCCTCTTAGGTTTGTTGCACATACTCCTGGCATTACCAGCACAAAGATGTTTTCCTCCAGTTCTGTTTTCTACCAGATCATGTTATGTCCTGTCACATCAAGCCATGTTTGAAGGGAATTGACACAGGTGTTTTGCAACCCAAGCCAATCAATGGAAATTTTGAGAACTGGCCTAGAGGGTCTTTACTGCAGAGCTGGGGTTCAGGGGAGCAGGCTGCTTCTTGATAATTGCCACAGCTCTTTGGGTATCCAGCAAATGACATTGGTGGAGTTGTCCTTATAAAATTCAAGAATGTTCTATTTATTGTTTTATTTTTTCCTGTTACTAAATACTTGGTCAGGAAAGCTGTGGATGAATCTTTCAGTGGCAGATATTTTTTTTTATTTAATTTTTATTGATGCTTTGTGCATTTCATACATCATTTTCCAATTCAGATGAGGCATATTTCCCTTTCCCTTCCCCCCCACCCCCACCCCATCCCAGATCATGCATTCTGCCATAACTGTCCTGCATCTTTCTCTCAGTTTTTTTTTTTTTCATTTTTTAGCTATAAGTGATAATCCATGAGTACAAGCATCCTTCGTGCAAAACCAATCTGCAGGCTGTTGTGCCCAAACCATCCAGTGGGGGGTGACAGGTTGTTTGTTCAATCAAGTTGATCAAATGAGTGTCCAGACTACATCGCTGTAGTTTCACCATTCACCCCAATCGCAGCCTTTACATTCTACCACGCCCCCTCTTCCGCAGATTGTTCCCTAGGCTTAGAAAAGGGGCACAGGTGGATGAGAAGTTAAACAGTCCACTCTCTCTGGAGCTGTTGACTTGGACTCTGGTCAATTCTGGCTGTTTCCTTTCATGGGCTGACAGTTTGTCCAGGAGTAACCTTTCGATCCTACTAATGAAGCACAAGCGATTAGATATATAGGTATTTAAGCAGCACTAATGGTAGGTTACTTTGGCATAGACACATATGTTTGGATGATATGTTAATCCATGAATTACATTTTTCCCCCCTGTTAAATATGACAGGGTCTTACTGTGGCTTATAACATCTCCTAACCTGTAGAGGATGTAAGCTTGTGGCATCAGCCATGGGTTATTCCTCCAAGGAGAGAGCCAATAGCCAATTAGATTTGGGATATACAGGCACATGGCTGTCAGTGGCAGATATTTTAAAATGTTATTTATTTTATTTATTTATTTTTATTTTTTTAATTTATTTCTGTATGTGTATGAATGTACTGTCTGCATGCAGGTTTGTGCACCCGTGTCATGCAATGCCGCGGAGGTCAGAAGAGGGTGTCGGATTTCCCTGGAACTGGAGTTCTCCTGGAATTGGAGTTTCAGATGGTTCTCGGCCGCCATGTGGGTGCTGGGGATCGAACCTGGGTCCTCTGTAAGAGCGGTCGGCACTCTTAACCGCTAGGCCATCTCTCCAGCCCAGTGGCAGATATTTTTAATAGCTATGTCCTATTCATGTAGTATTAACAAAGTCTAGGCAAGAGGAAATGCTGGAATCCCTTGTTCACAATTATTAGGAGTTTTCATTTCAAACTGGCAGCATTTAAGGAAGCCTGGGTCTTTCTAGTTGTCAGCACCTGTGTGATTTCATAGGCCACAGGTCCAGGAGGCTCACCCTGTGTCCACACTTTAGGCACACAGACAGCTCTCTGGCTGGGAATCATGTACAGGGGTGTCCCTGTCTTTAGAAAATGCACCCTGCATGATGGTGCACATTTCTGATGATGGCCTATCGTGCCAGACACAAGAGGGAGAAGAGGAACATCATTATAGCTGCATTCAGGGATATTTCAATCGCTGCTGATTGCTACTTCTCCTTAAAGCACAGCAATTTGCTGCGCAGATTCTGTAGTGGCAAGAACGGCACCCACTGCCATTTCCTACCTCTGTCTACCTCCCTCTCTTCCCTGCAACAGTTCCTTTATTCTTTTCCGTATATTTTGAATTGGTGCACAATGCTTGGGGCAAAAGATTGCTTATTTTACATTTTTAGATGCCTGCTTTTATTCTGAAATGAATCTCCTTGCTTCATTTTTCTTTTATTGGTCTTCTGTGAAATAATGGCAGTGTATTGCCTACTTAATTGGTAGAATTTATGGACTCCAAAAAACTGACAGCTTTTCTTCAAGCTGTAAGGTGTACGTGCATTGATATGTGTGTGTCTGTATGTACATCTCCATCCAAACATATTTTGTAAGTGGCAAATGAACTAGAACAAATTCATTTGCTATATAAACACATGGCTTTGCAATTTGTTGAGATTTCCAAAAGTTCAATGTACATAAAACAGGAGTGTGTGCGTGTGTGTGTGTGTGTGGGGGGGGATAGAAACAAAAGAGACCTCGCAGACAAAATATTTTGATCTTCAAACAGATTGGAATAATAGATTCAAATCTCCTGTTTCAAAACAAGTTCAGCAAAAGTGTTTTAAATCCTAAAAGATTCCGTCCATGAATGAGCTCCCTGGTCCTCTTGGAACTGTCAGTATTGTAGCAGCAGCTGGCAGCAGACACCCTGTGCTGAGGTGCCTTTGATGCAGCAACCCTGCCTTTGGATATCTAAAAAAGAAATTACCCAATTAAGATGTAATGGCTCTCCAGCTTTCCCAAGCTGGGAATGAGAGGAGGCATATTTACAATCACAGCACACCATAATTTTACTGTTACATCAAATCAGCAAGGCTTGGTTAGCTCTGTCCTGAAGAAGAGAGCCATATGTGGACAAGGGCAGTATAACTGGGGGCCGGATGGGCCTAGGGTCAGAAGATTTAGGGAGGCATTCCCTGGACACAATCTTAGGGTGAAGACCTCTGGGGATGGAGTGGGATGTAGAGAGCTGGCAATCATCTGTCCCCCAAGTGGATGCTGCTGACAGAAGCATCCACTGCATTTCTGTGGAGGAAAAAACTATTATGTAGGTGGAAATGCAGATATCTTCAAGCAAAATTAATACCTACTATTATTCTTAATGATTATGTTTTAGGTGGGTCTCAGATGCTTCATTTTGGTGATTTCTTATTTTTTGTATGTTTATCTGGAGGAATTCCCCGCCCCCCCCCAAGTCATTAACATTCCCGTGTTTGTAAATACTGAAAGGCGTTGCCCACCGAAACATGGTGTTTTATTCCTGCAAAGACTAAGGACGACATGGGCATGTGGGCTAAAGATTTGCAAGCCTCTTTCCTCCATTCCAGTCTCACTACCTCCCTCAACAAAATCACAGAAGCACTAAGCAGAAGCAACTCATTCTCTAGTAAAAAAAAAGAAAAAGAAGAAAAAAAAGAAACTTTCAGTCTTTTGTGCTTGAAAAGAACCAAAGCATAAGTTGGCCTGAATGCAAAGCTGTGACTTTTGTAGGGCTCTACATTCCTCCTTGCACCGTTCGGCACACAGAAGAGGCCACCCTCCAACAGCCTCAGAAGGTGGGGGAAGCCCATGTCTCAGGGAAGCAGGTAGTGTGTCTGTGTGCTTGAGACACATGGAAGTTGATGCTGGAGCACTCTGAAGGGGTTCTGCCTTTCCTTTAAGACTGTATCTTGGCAGTCTTAGTTTAAAATTGGGATATTTTTGAGCCTTTGCCATCCAATTCGTCATAAGATTTCAGACTTAGTTTGAAAGAGAGATAGTAAAAAGGTTTTATTAATTACATGTTTGGTTCTAAATATTTAATTTATAAGTTAATTGCACTTATTTTTTTTAAATGACTTAATAAGGTTATAAGAAAAAAAATGAAGGAACACATGTGACTGGATTTTTTTCTATTGGGTAGTATTTCTCTAAATATTTTAATTCCCAATTTGTGTGAACAAGGAATGATGGGGGGGCTCATCTCTATCTATATGTACAGCTCTTTGATCTTACCATCATAATTGCCCCAAATTTCTTACCCATTACTCCCAGCCCATGAAGACATGACATGTTCCAGAAAGGAATCTGGATTGTGGTTGTCGGTTTCTCCGTGTCCTGCAATCCTGCAAAGGAAATATATTTACAAGGCACTTACACTTGTCAGCTCTCTTATCTTCCTTAAAATATGGGTAAGGGACTGGTTCTGTGATTGAGCACAAAATGAGAGCTGCTCTTTCTCCCCATCTTCCAAGCAGGTGGTATCATGTGCCAGGCTATTTATGCAGTGAGTCCAGAGCAGAAACAGGAGAAAAGGAAAAAAAGGAAGCAAAAGACCTCTTTACTAAGAAAAAAAGTCTCTGATTTTTTCAGGAACATACCGAGCAGAAAAACACAACCAGTGTCGGGGGTTGGTCATTTCTCAATCCTGTATGAATCTGTCGGTAAGGATGAGCCGTGATGTTACTCATAGCACCTTATATACTTTTCACAATTTAGAAAATCATGGAAAGGCACGTATTCTGCTATCATCTCGTTTCCTTTGACAATTCTGTGACTTGGGTGGATTTATTCCCATTTGCAAACGAGGAAACAGATGTTCACAAGCTGTCACAGAACAGGGTCTTAGGGGCAAGCGTGGAGTGGACTCCAGCTTCGAAACTGATCTGGCAGGATGTCGCCTCTGTGGGCTCACGCTTGTGGCTTAGTCCGCTCTCAAAGCTATGGCGAGGCATTCTTACCCCAAGCTCAGCAAGAGGCATAAGAACAAGTAAATTTTCAGGAGGGAGCCACAGGGCCACCACATCTTCTTGTCATAGCTATGTCACCTGAAATCAGTTGAATTTACTCCTGACCACAGCTGTGCTGTGGATTACATCACCAGGTCATGCTATGACTGACTGAGGTTAATAACAGTGGTCCCCAAATTAAATAAGCATAAAAATGTGCTGGGGCTGGAGGAGCTGTCTGCACAAGCTCTGATTGTACATGCCTGTCTGATGATTTACTTTCTCAGTACATTCTGGTGGATCCTGTTGCCACCGGATTGGGTACCAAAATAATGCTCGTCAGAGCATAGGCAGAGGACATGCACATGCAGGTATACATGTTTAGAAGCTGAGCTCAGTTTTTAATCTAGGGACCTCAGGTGATAAAGACCCTTCCATTGAGTTTTGGGGATATAGAGAATTTGAAAAAAAAAAAAAGAGGAGACAATGCAAAGAAGAAGAGAATATAGGTTTTGAGGTGTTGGGAAAGACAGACAGACAGACACACACATACATATATATATATATGTATATGTATACATATATGTATATATATGTATATATATGTATATATATATATATATATATATATATAGAGAGAGAGAGAGAGAGAGAGAGAGAGAGAGAGAATAAGACAGAGACAGAGAGATTGATTTAAAACAAAGAACCTTTGATAGTCAACTTACCAGAGAAGAATGAAAGAGCAAATCAATACTAGTTTCCTGTTGTATACATATTAAGAATCATCAAACAATAAAAAGGTCATTAGTTAGTTATTTAAATGTTGGCAGTGTTTCCCCCATGAAGGGCAATGATCATTTATCATCATGGTTGAAATCATTTAAAAATGTCTAAATACACAATTACCCAAATTGGCAGGGCAGGCAAAAATCTCTCGCTTCCCCACACTGTGACCAGGCAGCAGGACTTCAAAACAGCCTTTATACAAAATCCTGAAAGAGAATTGCTGTTCAAGGAAAGCAATTAACTAGAGAGATTTTTTTTTCCTATGACATAAATGCTATGGCAATAAAATGGATCACTGACTGCTCCTGTCCCACCCCGCAGGGCAGGGCCAGGGAGTGCTCCTCACCCTTTGAAAACGGCTTCTCCTATCTTCTTTTCTTCCCAAGCATTTGTGTTCTCTATGCAATTCTATGTTTTAAAGAAATGCCGTGGAATGACAAGTATTATGCAGCAATGGTCAAAAATTAAAGTACCCTAAACATGTTAACAAAAACCCTTGCTTCAAAAAAATCACTCCCCTGTTTCTAATGTGGGACAAATGGAAATTTCAAACAAATGGTTTTTGAGGCATTAAGTTGTTCAGAGTGACACAGTGAAACAGTTTGGTAATTATGAAGCAGCGTGCCACTTGGGAGAGTAATTTTCCACTAAAGAGAGAGCAAGAGCCTGTTTCAGAGACAAGGCCTTGCGATGGCTGGTGGTGGGCAGGGAGGCGAGGTGGTGCCGGAGTGCTCACTGTCCGCATTTGCTCTTGCCTAGCCTCAGCACAATTTTGGAACCGGCTTCCTTTTTGGCCTGCTCAGTTAAAAGTTGGAAGGAGTGCAGCTGTGCAAAGCTAGGGCTAGCACATTTTTTATGAGTAAAATTTATAGAGCAATGTATCTACTTTTAGCATGACTATTGTTAAACCTGGAGATCAAGCAAAGTGACACTGAGTGTATTGCTTTATTAATTGGATTTGTTCGAGTGAAAAATGCTGATCGGGCCCTGTCTCTCCCTTGGGTGCTGAAACCCTACTTCAACTCTTGAATGGTCAATACATAAAAGTCAAATTCATTATAATTTGTAGCTTTTTTTTCTTGAAGAAGCACGCAGTTCTCAGTACATCAATATCAACTCTTAAATCCACATCGAATGGAGAGGGTACAGCACAGTAATTCAATCTCTTTACACTTAATATGGTCAGGAAGGGAGAATGAAAACAGCCTCTTGTAAAATGATGGAAAAAACAGGATGCAATCACTCTGATGGCGCAGTGCAAAGGAGTCATTTTACACTACCCGTTACCAGGGCAACAAAATACAGTGAGCCCTATACATCTAACAGGTGACATTTTAGCTAAGAAATTGCTTCTTTGGTATTTTTTTTCTGTCTATGAAAAACAATGTTACTGGCGTTTTCACTTGTCATGTACTATAGGGGAACATGTTCCTGCTGACAGACCCATAATGGAAAAATAGAGCAGTTAAATAGTATTATAGTCTAACTTTTGGGATACATGCTAATATGCTCTTTAAAGGGACTTCAGACACTTTCAAAAATCCTGGAAATTCAGAGACTGAACAGTCTCTGCATACATTCATGCAAGCAACTTAGGTTTCAAATAAGGAGAAAATACCAGTTTGCAATATATGGTATGAAGACTTAGGTAGGCTTTAAAGAAAAAGAATCAATGCAGCTGTCTCATGCTGTAACATCCACGAGCTTGGCAAACTTTATATTATCCCTTCGAATCTTTTGTAAGAATAATCTTAAAACGTATCTATGGTACTCCACACCTATAATCTCAGCACTTAAGATGCAGAGGTAGGAGCATTGCTGTGAGCTCATGGTCAAGCTGAACTACCCACTGAGCTCCACGCCACCGTAGATTACAAAATGAGATCTTGTCACAGGGAAATAAAAAGTAAACAAAACACAAACAACATGAGGAATGACAGTTAATAGCAAAATAATATTTTACTTCCCATTTACTTCAGTAATAATCTGGCATCGATTCTTATCAAAAGTTTGTTAATGGATTTCATCTTATCACCCACTAAAGATTTGCCCCTCAAACTCAAAACTATTCTGGCTCTTTTATAATTAGATTCCAGAGAATCAAGTCTGTATGTGTCTCATCATTTTACCTTGTAGATTTGGCTCTTGGAGTCACTGGGATACAGAAACTGAGTCTGAGAATGAGGATGGGGTTCAGAAATCATTAACCTGAACCAAGGTCCAAGGAAACTAGGGAGAGGTCGAGGTGGAACTTGAACCCAGATCCCAGAATGCCAGGGCTGGTGCTTTTTTCAATTACATTAATAAATTGTTTTGATTAAGTATCATTCAAATGTTTCTCAAGCACTTATCTTAGCTCAGTTTGCTGGGATAGGAAATTGAATATAATCACAACCTCCAGAAATCCAATCAGGTGAGAATGGCGGAGTTATGAATAAGTAAGTGTTCTGAAGTAAAAGGAAAGACAACTATCATGACTAAACTTCCAAGCTATGGGGCTCAAATGTGAAACACAACTCAGCCCATTTGTGTTAAATGCCAAAATTATCTGGTGTTTTGTTTTGCTTTATAAGACAGAAGCTCATGCTTCCATTTCCCCAGGTCTGGGATTACAGGCGTGTGTTACCATGTCTTCCCCAAAATATCCAGGGATTAAGATGACTTAAGTAGTTAAGAGTACTGGCTGCTCTTGGACAGGACTGTCTTCAGTACCATGCTAGCTAAGGACCAACCATAATTCCAATTCCAGGGGATCCAGTGCCGCCATCTTCTGGGCTCCTTGGGTGTTACATGACACAGGTGCACTTACATACATTTAGCCAAAACATTTATACACATTAAAACAAAACAAAACAAAACAAAACAAAACGAAAACTAAAGGTATCTTTTTCCCTTTAGACAAAGGCTTACTACCATGAGAACAGGCTGACCTTGAACTAACAGAGGTCTGCCTGCCTCTGCCTCCCAAGTACTGGGATTAAGGGTGCTCGTCAGCATGCTTGCTAAAAGAAGTTTTAAAGTTGTGATGGAAGACAAGACACGAACTTTACCATTTGAGCCATTTTCAATTATATAGTTCAGTAGGGTTAAGTACAGTCATACAGTTGTGAAACATGCGTGGAACTTCTCATCTTGCAGATATTAAATGCTACAACTAGTATACAGAAATTCCACTCCACAACCACTTGCCCTAGCCATGGAATTCTAACTTCTGTCTCTATGAATTTGACTATTTTAGTATTTTATTTAAGCGGAATCATACAGTTATTTACCAATTTTTGACTGACTTATTTCACTTAGCCTTGTATTCTCCATATGGTGCAGCATATGATAGACTCTCTTTTTAAGCCCCAAATAACATTCCATTGTATGCCCATCTATACCCACTTTGCTCACACATTCATCATGAATGGCATGGGCGTTTGCATACTTCCAACTCTTAGCTGTTCTTAATAATTCCTCTATGTACACTGGTGCACATACAGGTCAGAAACATCAAACAAGGATAGATCAATAGCAAGGAGAAGCTCTTGGGGGGGGGAATGAAAATGAAAATAAGCATATGAGTTTTCATGCCTCTGTGCCTGTGTAGGCTGTTCATGTACCACATGCATGGCTGGGGCCCATGGAGGCCAGAGATGGCATCAGAGGGCATTAGATCTCATGGATCTGGAGTTATAGGTGATTGTGAGCAGCCGTGCCATGTGGGTGCTGGGAACTGAACCTGGGTCCTCTGCAAGAGCAGTGAGTGCTCTTAACTGTGGAGCCATCTCTTCAGCCCAAGAAATTTGTTTTGAAAAAGTCTTGAAATGGGCAGCAGGTCCCAGTATTAGCAGAAAATTATTCCTGGAGGCTTATTACTGCTGGGTGAGGAAGAGATGATCTCCTTAAAGCAAGGAACCTGGATGGGCTGACTAGACCTTGGTGGATGAACTTACACTGAGGAACTTCTAGGGTTGATAACTTGACACAATGGGCCTTTGCACAAATAAGAGAGTGTATGAATTCCAGTGGGGGTTGTGGAAAGGAAGGGAATTAAGATTGGTTGAGATGTTCTGTATGAAATACACGAAAATTCAATAAAAAGAAAAAATATAATTATACAACATTTAAAAAGTTTTATGACTCTAAATTTAGGATAAATCATTTTGATTTTTATCACTTATGGTCCCATCAAAATAGTAAATACTGAAAATTCAAGGTAGAAATACCCAAATGAACATGTAACAAGTTGGAAAAGCCCAAATAAAAAAATAGTTCCCCTCAAACTGAAGCATTTTAAATAAAATGCGTGTCTGTGCGTGTCTGTGCGTATGTGTGTGTGCGTGTGTGTATGTGTGTGTCCGTGTGTGCATGTGTGTGCATGCGTGTGTGCTTGAGTGAGTGTGTGCGTGTGTGTATGTGTGTGAGTGTGTGTGTGCTCACGTGTGTGTGTGTGTGTTTGTGTGTGTGTGTGTGTGTGTGTGTGTGTGTTAATGTTGTGTTCAGAGGCAAGAGAAAGTCAATGGATCCAACTCTGTTACACAGTTAGAATTTCACAGAGGAGAAAGGGAAAGAAAGATAGAGAGACAGAGAGATAGTCCAAGGAACACAGGATTACAAACAAAAGCAGATATGTTAAGCCTCACTTAGACAGAAATACAGATTTCTTTTTAAAGATGAGAAATGACCAGGTACAAAATAAGAAGAACTTAGAGCACTTGTGCCATTTCCAGGGTGGGGCATCTTTTCCTGGCTCACAGACATTTGTCTCCAAGGGCAAGCTTCCTGTGAAGTCTTCTCTGTGTATGGAAAGGTGCAGAGCCATCATAAGACATGGCTTCTGGTGACCTCAGCCTGCAGGGTTAAGATAATTCTACAAAGTGCAGAAAGTGTCAGCATAAGCTCAGTCAGGGGTTGGTTAAAACCACACTGTAGCAGACAGAAGTCATGAAGTCTTTAGAGCCTGCAAAGCAATTGTGTAAAATATTCAAAGTTAAATGTAAAATACACATAATCACATATAAATGTAAAACAATTTCTTTCAGAACTATAAATGAAAATTTATAGTTAAGAAGTTGTGTTTTCTGGAATTTAAGCCATCAATCCATCAATCATTTACTTCTTGAGTACTTGATTTAGAAAGTTTGAATAGTTTCTAGTCTAAAGTTGAGTGATTTCATAAAAAAAATTGCATAAACACAAACTAACCTAAAACAGCAAAAAGATCACTCCTGTTGTGTAGAAGTATTCCTAGGGAGACAGGCACAAACGTGTTCTCACCCTGGAAGGAACTAACATAGGCCAGGGACACCCAAATCCAACTTCACGAACCAATGAGTTTTGTTGGGGTTACTTACAGGAGTATAGGTGAGGCGTAATGACTTTCAGAGGCAGCAGCATCACCAAAGCCAACCCCACAAAGAAAGCTGGAGCGCACTGGGTAACCTACAGACAGCACAACCCACTAAAGAGGTCCTTTCCAGGCTGCTCAGCTCAGCTCAGCTGGTATCTTTTGTGCAGCAGCCTGTCTGATCTGAGTCTCTTCCAGGCAGCTAAGCGGATGTCCACTTCTTCCAGGTGGCTTGGGCGCTCTGATTGTCTTGCTCCGCACTTCTTGGATATTGGATATGCTGGGGAAGGAGGGACCTAGTCAACCCTGTCAATTTCAGAGACTTTCTGAAGCCACTGAGTTGTTCACTTCCTGAGTATAACCCTCTTCACTGCATGTTGGAATGCTTCACCTCTCCCAAAAATATCACATTTACCTTTTTTTAGAACAGTTTGTTATTTAACAGTTTAAATTTAGCCATCCTGTTGTTTATCTCCCTTGAGAGCACTGGGGGTTTTTGTTCTATTTGTGAGGAAACAAGCGTACAACTCCTTAAATAGAACTTGCTCTTCCATATAAATGCTTAAGTAGTTGCTATAATCTAACAAGAAAATCTTAACTTATTTAAATTAAAAACTGAAGCAAAATTTCATGTTGAAATACACAATATATCTAGCTTTGTGCCTAACTTTGTCTTTCACATTAAAACATAAACATTACATGACATTAAGAAATTTTTGTAAATGTCTGCAATACTCCATTAACTGGGTAGATTATAATTTTTCATTTGAGTGACACTTAAGCTTTCTTTCTTCTTCTAAGAATAAGGCTCTGGCTAGGTACAAGCTTGATCAATTTAATGTGTTTTTTTTAAATTTTTAAACTTTTGAGAATTTCATTCATGAAAATCATCTTCGAATTATTCCTATCCCTCCCAGTCTCCCACCAGCTCCTCCAGGGATGTCGTCTACTCTCAAGTTCTTGCCCTTGTCTTTGTTATTGTTATATATACACATACATTTATAATATGTACTTGCAACATTTGTAATATTATATTTGTATAATACACTGCATCCATTTAGTGGTGCTCAGGTGTTTAGGGCTGCCATTAGACAATTTCTTAGGGAGCTATTCCCTGGATTGTGATTTTTTTTTTAATCACAAGTAGAAACACTGGCAGTAGAAAGTAGTTAGGCCTGCGGGTACTTTCTTTGGGACTCCTACCTTGGATCTAAACTTGGAAAGCTCCTTGCCTTCTGGGACTATTATATGAATTCTGCTTTTTCTCCAATTTTGTTTTGATACTTGACAGATTTTTTTTCTTTGTAATCTGTAAATATGTATATATTCTGTAGGATATATATTTATATCTGCTCCCCTCCTAAATATATAACTAATTTTCTTTCTTTGATGGTTTTGGTGATTTTTTTTTCTTTCTTTCTTTTTTTTTTTTTTTTTTTTTTTTTTTTGATTATACATAAATTTATTTTTAAAAACAAATTTTTATTTTTTTATTCTTTAAATTTTTTTTAATTGGGAGTTTATTTTACGGTTAATGGTGTATTGTGCCGTATACTTAGAGTGGCCAAGGTTGCCACAAGAACCCCTTATTGGGGGGGGGTTGTTGATGGGCCCTCATTGGGAATTTGCTCCATGGGACTTGGCCTGTGGCCAGTTCTTGTGTAGAGCAATTGTGGAAGGCCCCAGCCCCACATGATGTGTGCCCACCCTGGTTAGGTTGTTGTGTACGTATAAGAAGGCAGGCTGGGGCATGAACCAGAGAGCAAGACAGAGTGTAACACCATTCTTCTCCACTGCCTGGTGCTTCACTACTGCCCCGGCCTTCCATGTCCTCCTAGTTCCTGCCTGTGGGAGCCCAATAAAGATGAGTGAACTGTGTATCCGAGGAGATGTAAGATGAATTAAAAACACCTTTGCCTCCCCACAGTGTGTGTTGGTCAGAGTGTTTTGTCACAGCGAGTGGAAGACAAACTCAGAACAGAAATTGGTACCAGAAGAATTGGTCAGGAGTAACTATTGCTGCTGACAGACCTGACTTGGATGTTCTTGGGGAAGGATGTGGAGGGTTTGGAACTTTGGGCTGGGAAAATCATTGAATGCCTAAGATCTTGCTGTGGAGCTAGGAGCAGTTTTGCTGAAGGAGTTGTAGATTATGGAGGCCTGTGCTTGTGAAGTTTTGTTAGTTTCAGAGGAAGCAGAATATCAGGACTGTTTATCGTGGGTCTGTAAGCTGGGGCTGAGAATCAGAGACGTAACAAGAGACCATACCTAAAGTGAAATTTTTGTTTACCGGACATTGATGCTTGGTTAGCTGGGGGCTGAAAAAATCAGCGTGTAAGATAACAAGAACCAGCATCACTGTGGTGAAATCTTCTGGGAAGAATTTCTTCAGGTTCACACACAGAAGACTATAATCTTGGGTCAAGAAGGTACAATGAGCCTACATCTCAAGCTGGCAGAACCAAGACTTGGTATTGTAAGAGTCTCCATATGGTCATGGTGTTGAAATTTGAAGGGGTCACAGAGGCAGCTGAGGCTTGGCAGTGTGAGAGAGGTCAGGAAAGACCATTGGGGAATGCACCTGTGGTTGGCAGTGAAGACCCCAAGAAGTGTAGGGGTCATGGAAGACGCGAGGCTTTTGCACTAGGAGAAAGTCAGAAGGAGACCATTGGTGAGTGTGCTGCCTAGTTTCAGTGTGACCCCAGGGTTTTAGGAGATCTGGGACCTTGAGGATGTACCACCAAAGCAAGCAGCAGTGTTTGGAATGGAGTCAGGCTTGGGGCTGCAAGATGAGCTGTTGTGTGTCAGAAGCAAGAGTCTAGAGAACAGGAGCTGCCGAAACCCTTTGGAGCCCAGAATGATAATAGTGAGTGGAGATCCAGTTGTTCCAGCTTGAGTACTTTGCTGGACTTAGATTTGTTTGAGAGTGCTGATTCTTCCCTTTGAAATAAGGCAGACCTTTTTTGGATTTTATAGCAGAACACACGTTAAGAGACTTTTAATGGATGGAACTTTTAAGTGTTTGGACATTTTAAGGACTGTGGGGCTTTTAAGGTTGTACTGTCTTAGGTTGTGATTAATGTTAACATCATACTTTGGGGATAAGAACTGGAAAGGTGGTGGTTTAATAGTGATGTGTTTTGTGTGTCAAGTTGACAAGGGGTCAGTTGTGCTGGATAGCTTTAGTGTCAACTTGACACACCTGGGTTGAGGGAGCCTCAATTGGGGAATTGGCTCCATTGGATTGGCCTGTGGCCACATCTGTGGAGTATTGTCTTGATTGTCGAGCAGTGTGGGAGGGCCCAGCCCACAACGAGTGGTGCTGCTCTGGGCAGGTTGTTGTGTCATATAAGAAGGCAGACTGGGCATGAGCCAGGGGAGCAAGCCTGTGAACAGCATTCCGCCATGGCCTGTGCTTCAGCTCCTGCCTCCAGGTTCCTGCCCTGAGTTCCTGCCTTGGGCTCCCTAAGTGATGAACTGTGACTCAGGAGATGTAAGCTGAATAAACCCTTTCCTCCCCCAAGTTGGTGTTGGTCAGAGTGTTTTGTCACAGCAATGGAAGACAAACTAGAACATGTATGAATGTACTGTCTGCATGTAGGTTTGTACACCCGTGTCGTGCAATGCCGCAGAGGTCAGAAGAGGGCGTTGGATTCCCCTGGAACTGGAGTTCTCCTGGAATTGGAGTTACAGACGGTTCTCAGCCACCATGTGTGTGCTGGGGATTGAACCTGGGTCCTCTGCAAGTGCAGTCGGTGCTCTTAACCGCTAGGCTATCTCTCCAGCCCCCAAACTCTTGATCTTCATTCCTAAATTCTGCTTCTCCATTTGTGGGATTATAGGTGTGCACCACCATACTCAACATCTTAACTCATTTTCTAATAACTGACATAGTGAATAATTATTTTCCCCTGATGTTTTATGATGACACCTGTGCTGGCAAAGTGTAGGGTATTTTCTAAACAAAGTCAGCCACACTTAGTAAAGTAACCAATGCAAGTAACCTAAGATGTAGGAAGAAATTCTAAGTGTGTTTGTTAACTTTATGCATTGAGCTGAGAACCTTATTAAATGAGAAACATAATGACCACTCACTGAGTTTTTATGTCTTTGGTATTTTCCTAAGTGAACATTAATTTCACAAACTTCCATTTGTGAGCTCCAATAATAAGCAGAAACTTGCCTCTCAGGGTTATTTTCCAATTTTAATTTTTTGAGATGTAATCATTCATGATTCTCTTGGGTTTCCCATGAGTAATTATAAATCGAATAATAATCACATATTCTCAATATAAATGATGTTTTAGAAAATATTTGTTAAATGACCACAATAAACTGTGTGATGAGATGCAGATAAATGGGACTGCTGTTAATCTGGATAAACCATATACTTCCAAAGTGGGGAAAGCGGGCACCATTGAATTTGTTATTCTTCAGTGTGTTTTAAGGTTCTTTTTTATTTTCTAGAGTACAGACACATGTGAGGTGCTCAGGATGGTGCAATAATTTTTTTCTTTTCCATTTTTTAAATCGATGTTTTGTGTATTTCATACATCATTTTCAAGTCAGTTCAGGCATATTCCCTTTTCCCTTCCCCTCGCCCCACCCCACCCCACCCCACCCCAGACCATGCATTCTGCCATAACTGTCCTGCATCTTTCTCTCAGTCTTTTAAGGTTCTTAACTGGAAGATGTGAGGGAGAAGAAGGAAAGAGACAGGGAAGCTCAGAAAATAGAAACCAGTTCCTGAAAACTGGAAGCGTTTAGGACTTGATTTCCTAATGTTCCCATTTGGGGGAAGAAAAGGCTGCCATGCTCATGAGGGGAGACAGAGGCAGAGGTTTGTAAGACACACACACACACACACACACACACACACACACACACAGACGCTGACCCTTTGTGTACAGAAAAGAAGTGAGCTCTGAGCCCTGCCTTGGCATACCCTGTCTCCTTCTACCCTCCCCGTTGCAGCTGGGCTTCCCTCCTGTCCTGATCTTATACTAAGTAGTTAGGTCTAGGATGGATGCAGATGCATTGAGCAGGCACAGGCTTTTTTCTTGCCATTATTCCCTAAAGGATACAGAATAACTGCTATTTACATAGCATTTACATTAGATCTGATACATTAAGTCATCTAAGAATGATTTAAAGTATACAAAAGATGTAAGTTATATGCAAACACTGTGTCATTTACATAAAAGACTTGAGCATTGGCAGATTTTAGTATCCACAGGGGGTCCAGGAGCCCATGCCCCACAGATAAAATGAGAGACAGCTGTACAAATACAATGTGTGCCAGTAAAAATATGTTTTCATGTTGACAATTTAATTCCAGTAAAATATACGAAAGATGCAAGTTTTACTTTTCAATTGCATTAACAGTATATAATTAGTCATGTTAATGATTATGGGAAGAATTCTGGAGGATTCAGAAAAGGGAGCAGAGTAACAGAGAACTGTCTGCTCCTTGTGCATAAGAGCTACACTATGGGAGGGGATTATCAGGCAGGAAAAGTCCACCATCTCATTAACACTCTAGGTGTTTCTTTAGCATGGCTTAGGGCAGACTCCACCTTTCTAGGGGTGGTCCTGAAACCAGCAAAACTGAAGAGTTGGGTCTTCTTCATGCAGGTCTGAAATTTTATTCTCCTGACCAGTTTTCTACTATAGGTTTTGTTTGTTTGTTTGTTTGTTTGTTTTTCCTGCTGTGCCATTGCTGAGTGTCTCCTCTACTGGGTTAAAGGAGAAACCTGCTATTGGAGTTCAGTCAAGTGGAACTTCCCTGATTCATTTTCCACCTTGATCTCAAGGTCCTAGAAAAAGGCTTTCTAGAGCCTCTGTGTTTAGCCTTCTTCCTGGACTGCTGTTCTGCAAACCTGGCCTCTTGAAGCACTGTGGACAGGATGGAAGGCCATTTTTAGGTCACCTAACAGAGCATTAGAAATAGGCACGAGCGGGGCTGGAGAGATAGCCTAGCGGTTAAGAGCACCGACTGCTCTTGCAGAGGACCCGGGTTCAATCCCCAGCACCCACATGGCGGCCGAGAACCGTCTGAAACTCCAATTCCAGGAGAACTCCAGTTCCAGGGGAATCCGACACCCTCTTCTGACCTCCGCGGCATTGCACGAGACGGGTGCACAGACCTACATGCAGACAGTACATTCATAAACACATACAGAAATAAATTAAATAAAAAAAAAAAAGAAATAAGGCAAGAGCAAATAATGAAAGAAAAACGCCTTGCCAAAATAGCTGATCCAGATTACAAGGGCAGTGGAAATCAGGTCAAGTCAGCTTGATCTCCCCTGGCCTGGCGAGATTAACAGTAAGGTATGAATGACTGCAGCTGAACAGAACAGGCCAGGTTAAGGTAAGCAAGTCTCACATGGTCAAGAAAGACCACACAGCTGACAGTCAAGATTGTCAGGGACACCAAAATCCTTCCTTTTCTTCAGTGACAGAAAAATGATAAACTCAAGGGAGTATAGTTCCAAAACTGTCATGTCCTAATTCTGACAGAAGGCGTAGGACACTGAATGGAGCTAAGAGAATAACTGAGATGAGAGATACATAGCTAATTGATTGCTTTTGATATTAGCATGTAAAGCCAAGAATTATCTTGAGTATTTAAAACCAATTTATTCTCCCTTTTCTGGCCCATGCCAAGTGACCACAAGCAACACGTCACACTGTCTTGATTCTTCTACCAAAAGATACCAATAAACCTGAAGGAAAAGAACTTTGCTGAGGAAAAGAAGTGCTCAAGGTCTCTTGGGCTCGGGTTCACTATGTTCTTGAGGTCTGAGATCCAGCCCCCCCCGCCCAGCGAGGCATTGCAATAGAGTTTCATCTTCTGGGACGAGCTTGAACCAAACAGTCAGTGGGCAGTTTCAAAAAATTGTTTTTTTATTTATTTATGTGTATGAATGTACTGTCTGCATGGCAGGTTTGGTGCACCCCGTGTCCGCAATGCCACGTAAGGCAGAAGAGGTGTCGAATTCCCCCTGGGTAAAACTGGAGTTTCTCTGGGATTGGAGTTTCAGACGGTCTCGGCCACCCATCGTGGGGGCCTGGGGATGAACACTGGGTCCTTTAAAAGAGCGGTCAGCGCCTTAACCGCTAGGCCATCTCTCCAGCCCTCTCATGGAGCTTTCAAATGTGTTCTTGACTTCTCCAGAAAAATCTCATTGCTTCTAATTTCATCTGTGTTACTTTATCCAACCCCACCACACAATATTTGACACAAATTTAAA
This sequence comes from Rhizomys pruinosus, assembly GCA_009823505.1. NCBI lineage: Eukaryota > Metazoa > Chordata > Mammalia > Rodentia > Spalacidae > Rhizomys > Rhizomys pruinosus. The sequence goes on along the minus strand of VZQC01014352.1, from coordinate 2,453,484 downwards.
TAAAAACTGAATCCAATAAGGTTGGGAGTTCCTGCTTCATTTTCTTTCCCTCCATCCGCTCCCTCCCTCCCTTTTCCCTTCTTATCTTCTCGCTTCCTTTTTCTTCATTGTTCTTTCTGGCTCTTTCTTTTTTCGTTACTATACTGTTCTTTGGGTCTTACTTTTCTTCTTTTCTTTCTTTCTTTCTTTCTTAGCTTCCTTCCGCTTTCTTGCTTTCTTGCTTTCTTGCTTTCTTGCTTTCTTGCTTTCTTGCTTTCTTGCTTTCTTGCTTTCTTGCTTTCTTGCTTTCTGTCTGTCTTTCTGTCTTTTCATTCCAGTGCCTTGAATATAATCTGCCTTGGAAAAGAAATTGAAAAAAAAATTGCATACGTGACATTAAGAAATGGAGCAATTATTTTTTAGTCATATTTGAGTCTTCAAGTTCACTTCAGTGACTTCATGGAGTCCCCTTTTGCACTATAATTTGTGGCCCGAGATCTTTCTCTAAATTCCCTTGGATTCATTCTTACTCTCACATAGTTTAGAGCTTAATTGTTTTCACATATTCATTCTCACTTCCTTGGTAGATATTTAGATTCTTAGGCTAGAAATCACATCTTTTTCCTAAGAAATGTCTAGCAAAATGCTGATATCTGAGAAGTATTCAGTAACTACTTGTTGATAGATGTTTTTAGATTTATTTCCCAGTTTTCACCCACTGTAATCATATCTGATGTTAATTTTAGTAGTAATAGTAACCATAAAAGATTTATGAACCAAAGTTAGAAGCCACGGATTTCTGAATTGGTTCCTTACTTAGCCACCATGAGCAACACTCTCAGATCTGACCCTGATTACTGATATGACTTTGAATTTAATCTCTTTGAGATGTCTGTTTTTCCCTCAGACATAAATATGAAACTAATCAAAGTACTTACAAAAGAGTATTGGTGCATAGATTAAGAGAAATTTATCTATCTACCTATGAATAAAAATTAGTATTTATTAGTATAAAGACTAAAAATCATCAATTTTGGGAATGTCAAAGAGAATTTTAAATTATTTACAATATTTTTCATTTAACATTCTGTCACCAGGAAAGCACATGCAAATGAATAAGGGGGACACAACTGGAAATAGATTGACATTCTTATTTTTAGAATTTCCATTAACAAAAGGTAATATATGGAATTCCTGAGCTCCATCTCTTCATAAAAGTAACAATAACAATATTGGCAATTTTAAATGAATCAATTTCTCAGAACTCTGGAAACTAACAAAAATGTATAGAAATGCAAGAACAATTTATTCAAGAAAAATAGTTATGGTATGAATGATAATAAATACCTTTAATCCCAGAATTCAGGAGGCACAGGCAGGTAGGTCTCTGTGAGATAAAGGCCAGCCTGGTATACATGGCCATTTTCAGGCCAGTTGAGATCCTATCTCAAAACAAAACAAAACAAATCAGAAACACAGGAGCCTTTTTCCATTTTAACCTACTGTAGTCTTATTCTCTTATCAGCTTGGTGGGAGTCTTAAAAATTACAACCCACATTTCTAACACTTCTATGCAGAGGAAGGGTATCAGGTGTCCACAGTATGTGTCTGCTGACTTCCCCAGTCTTGCTTAAATAAGTCATCTTTATCTCGAGTTCAGAACCCATCCAGCTGAAGACATTATACTTCCAGCATTTGTCAAAAACGTTTAAAGTTAAGTTATAGTAGCTGCTATTTGAGGCAATGGGCAGTAGTGAGGACAAAGAACAGACTAATCAAGAAACCTGAGAGTGGGGGCTGGGGAGATGCTCAGTGGTTAAGAGCACTGGCTGCTCTTGTAGAGGGCCCTGGCTTGGTTTCCAGTACCCACGTGGTAGCTGACATGTCTGTAACTCCAGTTCTAGGGGATCTGGTACTGTCTTCTGACCTCTGAGGGCACTGCACGACATGTGTTCACTTACATACATGCAGGCAATACTCTCAGACACATAAGATAAAATAATAAACATATTAAAATAAAGAAACCTGGGAGGAAAGGCTGAGGAATGAGACACTGAGGAAGGACAGCTTACCAAAGCTCAGGTAACACCTAGGAATCTAGAAGCCACAGGCACACCCCACAATTCATATTCTCAGAAAGGAACTGTGACAGATCTAAGTGCTCACCTCTGGCTGACTTTGGGTCTCTCCATAAACAAAATGAAGGTTAGTAAGAAGGTCCTTAATGTCTTCAGTGAAGGTTGAAGAAATACCTTAAAGTATACAGAGTGTCTTTGCAAAGAATGGGATCATTGGTTTGTGCGTTTGGCTTTATCAAAAGTGCAAGCTCTCTTGGTGGGGCGTGGTGGCGCACGCCTTTAATCCTAGCACTTGGGAGGCAGAGGCAGGCGGATCTTTGTGAGTTCAAGGCTAGCCTGGTCTACAGAGTAAGTTCCAGGACAGCTGGAGCTATAGGGAGACCCTGTCTCAAAAAGACCAAAAAAAAAAAAAAAAGTGCAAGCTCTTGTTGACTGCTAAGCTAGTGAAATAGGCGCTCTTGTGGCTCTGCACATGAGACAACTCACAAAGATATTCCCATAGTTATTAAATAAAAAAGGTACAGTACATAGCAATGACAGTCAGGTAGGATGAAACATGATCTCCAGAGTTTCACATCAAAATGTTAAAAATGTCCATTGTAAGCCAAAATTATGAGACAGGACAATATGGAAGAAACTGTGCCTCCTGTGTAGAAAGAGGTTATCAAGAGAAGATATCCCCAGGAAGACTTGAATATTTGTTTACTAGACAAAGATCTAAAATCAGCTATTTAACATATTTTTAGAGAGTTAAAGGAAGCCATGTCTAAAGAACTAGACATGAAAAAGGAATAGAATGATACACCAACAAAATTATAAAAGAAGCCAAATAATGATCCTTGAATTACTTTCTTTTATTTTATTATTTTTTTATTTTATGTGTATGAGTATACTGCTGCATGCAGGTAGATGCACCCTTGTCATGCAATGCTGCAGAGGTCAGAGAAGGTGTCAGATTCCCCTGGAACTGGAGTTAAGGATGGTTCCCAGCCACCATGTGGGTGCTGGGAATGGAACCTGGGTCCTCCACAAGAGCAATCAGTGCTGTCAATTGCTGAGCCATCTCTCCAGCCCCTTGAATTACTTTCTTGATGAGAAAGTATTTCATTTATTCAACACAGAAATCGCATTCATTAATATCACACTAGTCTTATCAGAGAAGCTTTTTAAAGTTCTAATTTTTGCTGAGAACCTTCAATTTTTCCCTCACACAAATGTTACCAATTGTTTTCCTTGAAAAAAAAAAAAAAAAGAGAAACAACACAATTGCTTTTTTCATTCTCAAGAAAGAATCTGACAGATCTCTTCCTGAATAAGTTTAATTTGTCAGTTCTTTCAAATAAAATTGGTGTTCCATAAATAAAAGGAGCTAATTCTGCTCATCAGCCAATTGCACACGTGCCTTTTGCTCTTCTGTTTACAACAGGGATGCTTCCTGCTTAATTACAATTTTAGCATATGGAATATTAAGAAGTTAGGCACTCAAGAATCACGATTTAAGAAACTGAATTCTTGACACTGATTTCTCAAGGACTTTCTTAAGTAAGGCTCACTTTTAGTTGTCCTGACTGTAGGTACCCTCTGGAGAACCAGGCGTCAGCACCTGTGGCACTTCCGCCTGTCTGCAGAGGGCGCCAGGCTCACCTGCCTTTGCGTTCACACCACGTGTGTCTATGTCAACACTGAGGCAAACGACACATGAGCTCTTCATCTTGTCATGAAGGGCTTGATTTGCAGACAAGCTAAAGAGTTTCCGGGGTTTCTGGGGATCTGTGGACCACAGTTGGAAAACTGCAGCTCTAAGAGAGGGAATTAAGGGCCCAAGAAGGAAAACACGGTCAGCTTTAGGCAGGTGGCTCTGTTTCTAGAAGCTTTTGATCATTCCTTTTTTTTTTTTTTTTCCTGTCTGCTCTTGTTGTTGCTGTTACTACACATACAGAATCTTCCCCAGCTGACAGAGCTACACAAAGGACTGTGTAGTGTGAATTCACTTGTATAGTTACTAGGTTTTCTTGATACTTTTTCTTTCTTTTTTAAAAAAATTTTATTTCTTTTTTATGTGTATGTATGTACTGTCTGCATGTAGGTTTGTGCACCCGTGTTGTGCAATGCCACGGAGGGTGTCGGATTTAGCTGGAACTGGAGTTAAAGACCATTCTTAGCCACCATGTGGGTGCTGGGAATCAAACCCCGGTCCTCTGTAAGAGCAGTTGGCACTCTTAACCCCTGAGCCATCTCTCCAGCCCCTCTTGATACTTTTTATAAGGCTATTATTGTCTTTGAAATTGAAGTTCTGGATACTTGTTAGCTGCCATGTGGGTGCTGGGAACTGAACCAGAGTCCTCTGAAAGAGCAGTAAGTCCTAACTGCTGAATTTTCTCTCTAATCTTGTTTATTAAAAATTTCTTTTTTTTTTTTTTTGGTATTTTTGAGACACGGTCTCCCTTTTAGTCCCAGCTGGCCTGGAGCTCGCTCTGTAGACCAGGCTGGCCTTTAACTCATAGAGATCCACCTGCCTCTGCCTCCCAAGTGCTGGAATTAAAGGTGTGCGCCACCACACCCAGCCCCAAAATATTTTATTTTTTATGTGTATGAGTGTACTGCATGCATGTGTGTAAGTGCACCTGTGATGTGCAAATGCCTGGGAGGTCAGAAAATGGAGTCTGATACCCTGGAGCTAGAGTTAGGGATAGTTGTTAGGCACCATATGGGTGCTGAGAACTGAACCCCAGTCCTCTGCAAGAGCAGCCAGTGCTCTTAACTGCTGAGCCAGTTTTCCAGCCCCTTAGTTTTTGTTTTAATGTGCATAATCTGTAAGAAGAATGTTAAAATTTTCTTTTGTTGGAAATTGTTTCCTCAGTTCAGTTAGATAGAAAGTCAAATGCATTCTATAGTCTTATTGTAGGTACATATTAGTGAATGAGTTTTACCTATTTTGGGGGAAATAGTTCTCTGTTACATTTTGTGGTTTTGAACTTTATCCCTGTTGATACATTTGAAAAGCACTAAAGCCCAACCCACACTCTTTTAGTTAATATTTGCTTGGGTTTTCCCAATTCTTTGCTTTCCTTCTATTTTATGAATTTTTATGTGCATATGTATGCATGCATGTTTTGATGAATAGTTGTATGTTAATTATGCATCAGGACTGTTTTGCATGCTTTATAAATATCTCCCCCATCTTGTGCTAGCTTTTAAATGTATTTTTTATGAGTGACACCTAAGTTTACAATTCAGTATGATACTCTGACTTACTGAATATCAGCTCTTTAAAGCTATTGTAGCACGGATGTGGGGGACTCCTTAAAAGCATTGCATTCTGGAGTTTTCTTTTTGGTTGACTTCTATTGTATCAATAAATGTCTTTTTATATTGCTTTTTAGAATGACATATGTCTTTTTCCTACTTCTCTTAACCTTTCAGAGTATATGTGGAAGATTGCAAAGATTCCACATTCCCTACATGTGGAAGTTCACGTGTGTCCTGTCATTGGCTTAGAAGTTGATACTCAGCTTCCCTCTCTGAGCCTTCCTCATGGTACTGATGCTGTCCTTCTATTGGGCGGCCTTCTTCTTAACTAGATTTGTCTTGTAAATCTTCAAATCAGAAGCCAGCATAAGAAAGTGTCCTGACTTAAGCTTCCAAATACTGATCTGACCATGCCTCCTCCTAGCACCTCTGCTGGAAGTTGTCTAGCAACTCCAAATGCTCTGTTTGACTTGCCATGAACCCCAACTGCTTCTGCACCACGGATGGATCTGCGCGGGCCCAGGGCTATGTCTGCAAAGCGGCTTCACAAATGCACCTGATGTGGCACATCCCGCAACCACGTGTAAATAGTGCGATGCATACAAACCTGGACTTTTTTTTTATTACATTGACCCATTTCCTAACACCTCTTTCTATTAAGCATGTAACTGATAATGAAAACAGTTAAAAAAAAAAAAAGGATCGTTCTAAGCATAATCGTGGGAAGTCATGAATCAAGCCACAGGCGATCTGGTGACTAAGGCGGAGCAGCTGGGTGAAGGAACCTGGTCTTGTTCATAAATGCACACCTTCCAAATTTGACTCACTTATCCTTGCAGTTGGTGAGTAATTTGATGATTTAATAAAATAAATTAATTTTCCAGTCAGGTTGTCTGGAATCAATTTTTCTTTATAATTAAGAAAACTTGTTAGGCACTTTTATAAATTATTAGCAAGGATAGTCCGCTCTGTAATTTTCTAGTAAAATCTGAATTAGGTGATTTTGTTTTGCTATCAATAACATGACCAGCTGTCACTCTTGCCTTGACCTGTGAGTATTCCCTGTCACACCACTGAAGACAAGGTGGTGAGGACCTCCCTTCATACTTCTCCTTTACAACACATTTTAAATTTTTTCAAAGTTATACACATAGGAGAATTACAAGCTAACGGTTATGCACATGATCAAGTTTACTTGAAAAACGTCAAGAATTCTCCTTCCGTATCCATCCCCATCACCAGTTCAGTTCATTGCCCACAAAGAAGATAACTTCCCCACTGAACACATTTAAAACAGGACCCATGGTGACCATAGTTTACATTTTCTTGATGAAATTTGGTTGAGAGCAACTCTTCATCTATTAAATTTCCATCTGATTTTCTGCTTATACTTCTTGTCACATTTTGAAGACTTTGGTTGCCATCGCCAGTGGGAGGTCTTCATATCACAGACTCTACTCCTCCATGGACTCTCTAGGACATGATGATGTGGGTCTCAGCTATCCCTCTATTTTCTTTGCTGAGGCATTTGCAAAAATTTTATAATTTTTAATTTAGTAAATTTGAGTTATTTTTATTCAAGCTATTGGTATTTCACTGAAAATTTCTCAATGTTGCCACATTATAATAAATGTTTTATTCCCTTAACTTGTCTTGATTTTCACGAGAGGTCTTTGATCCAAGTACGTTAACTTTCCTGTTAGCTAGAGTTTCAATATTACCTTTGATTATGGATTGAACAGATTCCTTCCTACTAATTTTCAATATACCATCACACATCAAGAGCTTCTATTTAAGCTAGGCTCTGTCTACTTGACAGTTCCATTACAATATTTCCAATCTCTAAATCAATACCATATTGTCATAATTAAATTATTTTAATAATCTTTACGCTTAGACAATTATATTTATTCAGTTAATATAGGCCCCTTGCACAAGTATTTACATCTTATAATCAGCTTGCCGAGTCACATAAAGTGATTTCAAGATTAAATTGAAACTTTTAATAAAATTGTGAGTAAATGATGTTTCCAACACTGGAGCTTTTAATCTCTCAGTACCATATCCTGATCCATGTGTAAAGCCCTGGCTGAGGCTATCATTTTCTCCATAAATGTGTTGCAACTTTCTTAGATTTATTATTCTATATTTTTATTAAAAATGTGTATGAGTGGTTTGCTTGGAGTGTGTAGGTACATCACTCACAAGCAGAGGCCAGAAGGAAGTGTGGGATCCCCTGGTACTGGAGTTACAACTGGTTTTTAGGGACCATGTGCATATTGGGAACCAAACCTGGGTCCTCTTGAAAAACAGCAAGTGTTCTTAACCATTGAGCTATCTCTTCAGGGTCTTCTTGAAAAACAGCAAGTGTTCTTAACCATTGAGCTATCTCTTCAGCCTTATTTACATCACTGTAAATTGCTAATATTTTAAATTTTAAATTTTTATCTCTTAATGATATATAAGAAGTTAATAGCTGTTTCTAGTGGCACAATTCTATATAGACTATTGATCTAAATTAGTTCTATGTAGTCTTTTGTTCTCACTATGAGGACAAACACATATTCTATGATATTTATCTTCATACCTTTTTTCCTGTGTTTTGAGAGAACTCCAATGCAATCTTTATTAGAACCAATCATATACAATAAAGCAGAAGGTACAGAAATGTCACAGTAAAATCCCTAATATGTATAACTTGTATTCATTAAGGAAAACTTTAAAATGACTGAGAGAAAGATGAAAAACATGTATGTTGGATGAATGCATGATCTGGGGTGGGGTGGGGGAAGAGAAGGGGGAATGTGTCTAAATGGAACTGAGAAATGATGTCTGAAATACACAAAACATCAACAAAAGTATTATAAAAAAGAATAAAAAATTTCCTTTTGGAAATGTTTTCTCATGTAGTGGAGCTGAGGATGACCTTGAACCTTTTTTTTTTTTTTTTTTTTTATTTTTTTTGGTTTGTTGAGACAGGGTGCTTCCTCGACACCAAGCATGGCCCTGAACCATTCAACTGTCGTACGACCGGCTGGCCTCAAGTCCACAATAGATCTTTTGTCTTCTCGTGTTCCTCCTCTGGGTAGAAGTTGATAGCACTCACTGTGTCCCTCAAGCCTTGATCTCTGGCTTTTCCTGCCTCTATACTCCTAAGTCCCTAAGGATGAAGAGAGAGCACTCAGCCAACTCTTGATCGTCATCTATTAACGAATCTTGTTATTATTTTTAATAGTCATTGGAGTGTACTGTTTGCATGTAAAGTTGGGTGTGCCACGCACCATGTTGTGCAATGTCCAGGAGGTCATGAAAAGAGCGTTGGATTCGCACCTGGATCGGGTTATAAGTGTTCTTGCACACCATGGTGGGTGCTGGGACTCGAATCTGTGGTCCTCTAAAGAAGCAGTTGGCATTCCTTAACTTGCTGACGCCTCGCTCCAACCTAGTTCAAAACGCTTTAAAATAAAGTAGGCAAGGCACACACACACACCAACACACAGACAGAACAAAGGCAATCTAGGCTTAAACCTTTGAAAGAAGCATCTACGGGTTTGGTCCACTTAATATATTCCTATACGGAGTTGGACACATATTACCCTCAGATGAAAATAATTCATTTATTCTTTCCTAAAGGTATTGATTTTAAACAAGTGCAAGACAAAAGTTTGGTATTTTATCAACTGCGTTTATCTACACCAGATGTGTCGCCTTTCTATCAGGGTTAGATTGGTGAATTAGTATTGATGTTTCTAATCCAACTGNCTGTGTAGGGACAGGCTGGCCTCAAGTCCACAAATAGAATCTTGTTTTCCTCGTGTTCCCCTCCTCGGGGTTAGAAGTTGTAGCACTCACTGTTGCCCTCGCAACCTTTGATCTCTGGCTTTTTCCTGCCTCTATAACTCCTAAGTCCCTAAGATGATAGAGAGCACCAGCCAGACTCTTGGTTCGTCGATCTATTAACGAACTTGCTTATATTGTTTAATACGTATGTATGAGTGTATTGTTTGCATGTAAGTTGGTAGTCCAGCAGCACGATGATTGTGCAATGTCCAGAGGTCATGAAGAAGAGCGTTGGATTCGCCCTGGATCGTGGAGTTAAATATGGTTCTTAGCCACCCATGGTGGGTGCTAGGGATCGAATCTGGGTCCTCTGCAAGAAGCAGTTGGCATTCCTTAACTGCTCCGAGCCATCGCTCCAACCCTGTTGAAACGAGCTTTAAAATAGCAAGGCACACACACACACAACCAACACACCAACAAGAACGGAACCTGAAAGAGGCATCTAGGTGGTACCTTTGAAAGCAAGCCCATCGTCGGGTTGGCATTATATATATTCCTATACGGAGTTGGACACATATGTACGCCTCAGATGAAATAAATTCCAATTTATTTCTTTCTAAAGGTAGAATTTAAACAAGTTGAATTAAAAATGTTTGGTATTTTATCAACTGCGGATTTATCTACACCGATGTGTCGCCTTTCTATCAGGGGTGATTGGGTGAAAGTATTGGATGTTTCTAATCCAACTGGGTAGTGATATGGTTTAAATACATGGCTTAATTCCTTTTCTAGTGAATTATGATTATTTTAATGTCTATATTCATAGATGCGGTCACCTTAGAATTTCCCTTCTTTCTATTCTTGTAGCAATTCAGGCTTGGTATCGCCTTTCAAAAGTGCAAATGGGCAGTGTTTCTCTCTCTCTCTACGTTTGACAAGTGCGGTCGAAGCATAATCCTCACTTCTTCAAGTACTTGGTAGAACATTTGAAGGTGATTGTAGTGGTGAGAGGTAGGGGGAAAAGCTTATTTGAAAGCATTGATTCTGTTTTGTTTAAGTGGTTTCTGAACCTACGTGATTTTCATGTTTCTTCTTCGTGAACTATTATAGACAGTCACATGTTTGTTAGATAATTTGGGCTCAATTTCATCTCATTTTTACATCTTTGGTTTTAGCAATAAACTTTCATGATATCATGTATTCCTTATGTGATTAGTTCTACTATAAAATTTCTTTTTGTTTTGGGTCTTTTTTTTTTTTTTTTTTTTGTCTTTTTTTTGACAAAAGAAGAAAGGGCCTCCTGAACTACATCTTCCTATGTGAGCCAGGGGCCTTGAACCACAAAGATCCACGCTGCCTCTGCCTCCCAGTGCTAGGATTAAAGGGTGGCACCACCATGCACGGCTTATCTAAATTAATGTCTTTAATTCTACTTACGATACTGTATGGGCTAATGTTGTCCATTTTTTTAAAATTTTTTTATATTCCTGCCTTGGGCCTCAGACCCCTCCTGCTCACCAGCCCACAGATCTCCAGACTAGTCTCCGGAGCCAGACCCCGCCCAGCCCATTGCATCTTGATTTCTCTGCACCAGAGCAGGTACCTTCTCCTGCTTCGGGGTGGACACCTACTCACCTTCCCATGAGATTCCCCGCCCTAACACTAGAGCATGCCCGGATTAAAGAGGTAAGGGAAGAATAACAAACCGTGTCCCTGTTCGCCTCCATTTCTGTTTATAATTATTGCTTGGGGCTGGAGAGCTGCCTAGGCTGGTTTAGAGCCACCCGACCGCTTTTGCAAGGACCTGGGTTTGACTCCGCCGCGGCACCACATGGTGTGGTGCTAAGAACATCTGTACTGCCAATTCCATGAGAACTCCATTTCCAGGGTAGTTCCGAGAAGGAACCATCGGTCTTACCATCCCGGCGGCAGTTGGCCGACACGGTGTGCACAGGACCGTGCAGTGTGCGCGGACAGTACATTCATACCATACAAAAAAAATAAATAAAATAAAAATTAAAAAAATATATAGTGCTTGAGATGCTTGCTAGAGCAGTAAGAGAAGGGAAGGAAATGAAAGGGTTACTAATTGGAAAAAAGGAGGTCAAATTATTCATCTTTCGAGATGATATGATATTCTGCAAAAGAGATTCCAAAATTGCCACCAGGAAACTTACAGAAATGATCAATACTTTTAGTAAAGTAGCAGGTTACAAAAACCAGTAACCTGGGGGCTGGAGAAATAGCCTAGCGGTTAAGAGCGCCGACCGCTCTTGCAGAGAACCCAGGTTCGATCCCCAGCACCCGCATGGTGGCTGAGAACCGTCTGTAACTCCAATTCCAGGAGAACTCCAGTTCCAGGGGAATCCGACACCCTCTTCTGACCTCCGCCACTGCATGACACGGTGCACAAACCTACATGCAGTACATTCATACACATAGAAAATAAATAATAAAATTACATTCATACACATAGAAAATAAATAAATAAAATTTAAAATAAAATAAAAAACAGTGGCCTTTCTACATTCCAATAACAAGCAATCAGAGAAGGACTACATGGAAATGCTCTCACTCACAATAGTCTAAAATTATCCAGAAATACACCTAACCGAAGACATTAAATCTTTGAAGAACTAGATTGAGAAAGACACAAAGACATGAAAAGAACTTCCATGCTCGTGGATTTGTACAATTAATATTATGAAAATGATGATCATACCAAAAACAATTTATAGATTCAATAAAATGCTAATCATTCTTCACAGACTTAGGAAAAATAATCCTAAAATCCATATTAATTACAAAAGACCCATGATAGCCAAAGGAATCTTGAGCAGGAAGAGCAACGGCAGGAGGATTACCATACCAGATCTCGAACTATATTCATAAAACTTTTAGTCATAAAACGGCATGGTACAGGCACAAAAACAGACATGTAGACCAAGGGAACAGAATAGAAGACCCAAACCTAAGTACATGCAATTTCAGCCACCTGATCTTTGACAAAGGTGCTAAGCACATACACTGGAGGAAAGCAACATCTTCAAAATTAGATTTCCAAATGTAAAAGAATGAAATTAGACCATTATTCCCACACAAAAGTCAGTCAACTCCAAATGGATCAAAGACCTCAATGTCAAATGTGAAATGCTGAAATGGTTAGAAGACAACATAGGCAGTACTACTCTACAAGACGTGAGTACAGGAAGGGGCTTTCTAAATCAGATATCAGTTGCTCAGGAATTAAGGTCATCAGCTGACAAGTGAAAACTCATTGAACTAAAAAAAAAAAAAAAAAAAACCAAAAACTTTTGTACACCAAAGAAACAACCAAATGGGTGAATAGGAAGCCCACAGTGTGGGAGAAAATCTTTGCCAGCTACATATCTCACAGTGGATTAACATACAAAATACAAATTACTAAAAAAAGGCATCAAGAAAACAAATGACCCAATTAAATATGGGCTATGGATCTGAATAGAGAGCTCTCAAAACAACAAATAAAAATGGCTAAGAAAAAATGGACTAAGAAGCACCTTAAGAAAGGTGCAGTATCCTTAGCAATTAGGAAAATGCAAATCAAAACTCTTTTAAGATTCCATCCTAACCCAGTCAGACTGGCTAAGATCAAGAGAAGCCATGATACTGAAGTCTGGCAAGGATGCCTGGGAAGGTGAACCTTCATTCACTAGGGATGAGATTGCAATCTTGTGCAACCACTAGGGAAACCAGTGTGGTGAACTCTTTAAAAACTGAAAATAAATCTACCAAATGACATGGTTATACTACTCCTTGGCATATACCTAATGGTCTCATACTACTGCAGAGATACTTGTGCAGCCATGTCTGTTGCTTCTCTTTTCACAATAGCAAAGAAGTAGAAACAAACTAAATGCTCTTCAGTTGACGAATGGATAACGAAAATGTGGTATATTTGCACAGTGGAGTTCTTCTCAGCCATAAAGAAAAACAAAATTATAAAATTTGCAGATAAATGGATGGAACTAGAAACTGTTATACTAAATGAAGTAACACAGACTCAGAAAAACAAGCGACATATGTTGTCTTTCATTTGTGGCTCTTAGCTTCAAATCCTTATATGTGAGTATATATCTTGATGTAACCACAGGATTGAGGAAAATGGAAAGGACCCATGGGGGTAAAGGGAAAGAAGGAGCACAGAAAAAGAGAGAGATACAGGTGTTTCCTAAGGGGGAAATGGGAGCAAAGGAGGTTTTAACTGGGAAGGAAGGAGGGAGGATTATACATGGGGGTTAATGGGGTAAGAAGGAGCTCAAGAGAGGGGGAGTAATAGGAGACAGATATTATCAAGGGGAATTTGGCAAAATGGAGATGCCTTAACTGGAAAGGGAGAAAGGGGAGTTAGACCAGGAGAGACAGAGACAGAGCGAGAGTGAGAAGACATAAATAATGCTTAGATGAGAGTGTAAAAAGCCAGAGGGAAATGTACTAGTTCAAAAGCCCACTGAAAAATACACATATAATATCTGAACGTGAGTGCATGTGTGTAGCTGAAGGCTATATAACAAGAAACACAACAATAGACAGAAGAAATCTCCTTTCAGGTTGTATGGGTTGTCCAGGGAACCCACAAAATAACATAAGCTATTGTCACAACCCCTTATTACCTCCGAGAACTTGAAAGTAACACCCTACTGCTAAAAACAAGACATAATTTGGACATAGGACTTTGAGCAATGGAGCTGGAACTGACCTGGAAACCTCCTCTCTGAAGACTGGCTCTCATAATATTAGAGAATACTATCCAAGCTGCTAAGGAGAAAATCAAGCCATGGTCCAACCCCATTTGTTAAGCCTAATAACCACAGCTATCTGCACTGGTGCAGTAGTGGCACTTTTAACTTGAGGACAATCAACAGCTATCTAATTTGTCTTTAAGTGCACTCAGTGGGAGGCAACTCATATGTGGTACTGTAAACATAACCAAATACACATGACTGGAGAAATTATAGACCCTAGAGTAAAATCTACATCTGTCACAAGTCTAGACAAATGTAATTTCTTGCAGTGTGCTAAATATGTATCCTTATATTTACAGACAATTATACCATTCACCATTCAGAAAAGAAACTTCTTTTTGCAACAGATGGAGACTATTTCAGAGTTCTCCAACTGTTCAAACACAGAGATAAGTGTCTGAGAGATGCCCAGCCCTAAGTGAGACATCTACAATGGGACCTCTACAACTAAGGCTCATGGAACATAGAAGAAAAGGAGGCAGAGAGAATATTAATGCATTTCTCCAGTGAAGCTTCCTCATGCACCAGATAGTGATTAACATAGAAAGCCACAACTGATGAAGGTATAGACAATAAGAAACCACAAAGTGTGTGTTCCTGGATAGGATTCCTATATTAAATCTCTACCACCCAGGGCTCAGGGATCATTATGAATGAGGGTCCAGAAAGACTATGAGAGTGAGGGGTGGTGGATGATCAAAGGAAACAGTTTTCCAGGTGGCTGAGAGCTCATTTACATTAACTAACAGCAATGGTGACAGCATGCCAGAGGAGATCTATGCAAACTCAAACCAGGACAAAATTGCACTATAGAACTGGAGAAATGGGTATGAAACCCCAACCATAGCTGAGGAAGTGTTGGCAGCTGATCACTTCTAGGTGGTGGTGGGGGTTGCTATGAATCGCAGGTGCACTCTCATAAATGTAAGAACACTCTACCATAAAATAAAAAATAATACATTAATAAAATACAAATAAGCTCAGGTTTGGATCTTCAATTTTGTTCTATTACTCAATGGGTCTGTTTTGTGCCAGTAATGGAAGAATAATAGCATCTTCAGCCAATGGTGTTGGCAAAACTGGATCAACATTTGTTTTGTTTTTTAATTTTTTATTTATTTATTTATTTTTATGTGTATGAATGTATTGTCTGCATGCAGTTGCTGCGCACCCGTGTGTGCGATGCCGCGAGGAGGTCAGAAGACGGTCTCGGATTCCCCTGGAACTGGAGTTCTCCTGGAACCGGGTCACCGACGGTTTCTTAGCCGCCATGTGGGTGCTGGGGATCGAACGCCGGGTCCTTTGCAAGAGCGGGTCGCCGCAACCGCTGGCCATCTCCAGCCCCTGGATCAACATTTGTAAAAGAACAAAAATAAACCCCACCTCACCTTGTACAAAATTTAACTCCAAGTGGATCAAAGATCTCAAACATGAAGCCCAAAACCCCGGAGGTGATAGAAGAAAAAGTTGGCAACAACCTGCAAGACATAGGCACAGGAAAAGACTAATTTTTTTGGAGACAGGGTCTCCCTATAGCCCTACCTAGCCTGTAACTCAATTTGTAGACCAGACTGGCCTTGAACTCACAGAGATCCATCTGCCTCTGCTTCCCAAGTGCTAGGATTAAAGGTGTGTGCCACCATGCCCAGCTTAAAGGTAGTTTTTAGCCACCATGTGGGTGCTGGGAATTGAACCCAGGGCCTCTGGCAAGAGTAGTCGGCACTCTTACCATTGAGCCATCCCCTGAGCCACGAAGAGCACTTCAACGCCGACAGTGGCTGTGAGGAAATAAGGTCACAGTTGACAGAAGGGACCTCATCAACTCAAACACTTCGTACAGCAAAGAAAGAATCAAAGAAATGAAGAGAAAACCACAGAGTGGAAGGAAATCTTCACCCAGTGAT